>CM026173.1:4041122-4200920 GCA_014825975.1 Bombus haemorrhoidalis | reverse complement strand
TCAGAACGTAAAAGGATCAGTTCGTTTTTCCAAGGTAAATTCTTTTATTCTTACAGTACTGTATTACAGCATTTTGTTTTATGAATCTTTGTTGAGGACTGAGTAATTGCAGATTGTTATTTAATCATGCTGAGTATTAACACGTTGACTGCCAAATACGAGTTAGCTCATAGTTGACAAAAGCAGTTAAAAAATTAGTAATGAATTTTTTACAGACGCCTAGCATGTTCTTTCCTTGATATAATATTGCAAGGTACACTAGTAAGAATATATTATTTAATTAATCTTTCCTTGAATTAATAAATTAGTAGAATGAAGTCTTGAATCAATAAATTAGAATGTATTGCTCTATAAGCCAACATAAACTGTACTTCTACTCATTTTTTCTATCACCAACCAATTTCCAGTTATTACAACCAGAATTATACTAGACAAAACAAACAAAAATTTACAAAATATAACAAATAAATATTAACAGTACGCTTCAAATCTTCTCAAGGACATTTAAATCTTCGACTTTGCGTTAAGCAAGAACAAAATCACAAACATCCGCGTCATTTAATCCTTTCTACTATCATCGTATTCCATCTTCAGCACGTACAACTCGCTCACTCGTAACGTTCCTCGATAATGCACCCCGACTTTCTTTTCTCAAAATTAAGTCAGAAACCCGTTCAGAGATTCGTTTTTCGGGATCTCCATTTTACGATAATCAAGATACAAAGAGAATGGACCGAAGGATAAGAACGAGCCGCTAACTGGGACCGTATGATCCCCGAACCGATTCCAAAGGAAAGGATCGACATAAACAGCGTTGATCGAAACGATTGCCAACACATCTTGCGGCCTGCTCTCAACGTGCAAATATAACAGTATCCAGAGAGATAACCTCGAAAGGTGTCCAAAGCACACGGATCCCAAGATATCCTCGTCGCTTCTATTGCTCGCTATCTTAGATCGCAATCTCTTTGGGGAGCGTAGGCGTCACATCATTGTAACGCTGGTCATGGCGCCGATCATCGGATAACGTGACATGAGACTGCGACAGTTTCCGTCCGCCAAGCTTATTACCCAAACTCCTACTCTCTTCCATGTCGCAAATCCTAAATCCAACGCTTTTAAAACCAGATTCCGACGGTAGAAAGGATTAAGATTTTCGTACGCTCGATCGAAAGCTATAATACCATGTTCTTCTGGTTATATTTGAAGCGGAATATCATTGATTATGGGTTGTTTGATGAAATATGGATGGATGCAAATTGAGGATAATTGAAATAGCTTTTGCTTGCTTTCTAGATTTACACAAGTACCCATATTGTATAATCCTTTGGTTGTGATTCTTTAATAGAAGGTTATCTGTTGGAACTCTGCATATATAAGAGTCGGTTGTACAGTTTACACGTTTCATAGCAATTCGAAAATCGCTTCAATGTTTGCTTACTTCTGCCGATGCGATTTAGATCTCAGTTTCCTGCTGCTACAATCGTATAGTGAGTTTCGAATCGCATTCTATGCCCGACATGTTATCTTGTTACTTACGTACAAGCGTTTATTTATTTTACTTTATTATCATACTTTTTAAGTTTATACTTCCGCTCTTTACCTAATTAGACGTTATCGTTATTACAGTAGAAATCACTGAGGAACTTTTGTTCCACCCTGTATCAGTTTAATAAAATGACAACTGTGTTTTTCTGAGCAAAAACTGAGCGTATATGTGTATCATACATGTTTTCGTATAATAAAAATATTAATGACTGTGTGACAACAAATATATGAGTACATATATATATATACACTTTTCGTATACATATATTAATGGACGTATTAGAAAAGATATTTTCTCAATCAAAGGATTAATTATTTACATTCAAACAAGTTTCTGATACAATCGATTAGTAACTCTAGTACACTCTTGAATGAAACCATTGGTTTTACAAAAATAAATGTGGCTATGAATTTATTTGTTTTCGTATAAAAAGCTAAACTAGCATTTTTAATAAAATTCGCAAAGAGATCTACGTCTAAACCTAAATTTTATTGCAACAGAATAACTACTAAGACCTATTCTATAAAATTTATTCGTCCAAATTTATCCATCGAATCTATCAGCAACAGACTAGTGTAATACCTGAGGCAATATCTCGAACTCTGTCAACCATCAAATTCTTTCGTTCCCATCTAAAGCTCCATTCACTCTTCATCAAACCAAAACCTGACAGCGTTTCGAAATAAAGAAGGTAGGCTATCAAGAGAATAAAATCTGCTCCAGTGAGAGCCGAAACGATCGCATCGCCGCAGCACCGATCACGATTGGACCTAAGTATTAGATTTCGACAAGAACGTAGCAAGCGTGGGCCCAATTTCTCGAACTACTCAACTGTATCCGCCCTTTCACGGATAATTTGATCTCGTTGACGATAAAGACGTACAATGCCGGTCCAACCATCGACGATCAGATATCTCGGTGGATAACGAGCTGGATTGTACGAAGACTAATTGGTTAAAGTGCTGTGTACAACGCAGACGCCGCGTGTTTCGCATTTCGAACGCGGAAGCACAGCAACAGAGAAGTTGTTCCGCTTTGGCTTCGTTCAGTTTCAGAGGTCAGACAAATTCCACGCTCATGATACTAGACAAGCGATTTTCATATTTTTTCATCTTGTGGTTCGCGTAAATTAATTACAGTCGACCGTATAACGCAATTTATAAATATATATAATCCATAAATATAATTGCCATAAATATAAATAAATATAATCCATAAATATAAAATATAAATGATAAAACATATTTTTCTTTTTTTTTGGTATTTTGACACACTTTTCGGCTTCTTGTTCAAAAACGCGATGCATACTACTTAGCTCTTGTCCGTATATGCATATTGAATTAGCGAAGGTGATAGTCAAATTTTGTTAATGGAATGTTCAGATAACGGGTATTTCGATAAGGGAGATTCTAACGTGTTGCATGTTTTAAAAATTCTCACCTCTCGCCGCACATCCCACAGGTTGTAAATCGCAGTTCTACACGATCCAAAGTATTTCTTTTTGACCGTCAATCCGTGAAAGCAGGATTCAGAAGACACGATGAAATCGCAATTCGCTGATTCACGCGATCGAATTAGCTTTCGCTTCGATCTCCACTCGTGCAATGAACGAGTTTTTGTTACGCGAAAAGAAACGAATCTCGTGTTCTGTGTGTAATGCATTCGATTCGCGGAATCATCTAAATTGTTTAATGAAAGAATTGTAGGGAATTGATACAAGGGTATAATGTGATTTTGAGAGCGGATGCTGATTGTTCTGCGAGAGAAGAGAAAGTATACGAAACGAGCAAAAACCGTGTTAATCTGTTTTACCGCTGACAAAAACAACCCGACGCGACGCGTCATTGACTGGTAATTGTGGCTTATGTATCGACTTTAAATACTGGGTCACAAGCACGCGGCAATTATCCAGATTGCTGGCAAGCCTCGGGTTCCTGGATGAGGAAAGCAAATTGCGAGATCGTGATACGGTTCTTCGGTCGGAACATCTGTAAAAGATAAATTAATTTCTTTTCGCGACGTTATCTTAGAAAATTGATGTTTTACGTAGATATAAATACATGGAATTATGTCTAGATTTCCTTTCTAAGCTTCTTATTATATTTCCTGTTTAATTTCATTGATTTCATGGGTCTTTAAAGAATGAGATATTATAAAATGCAATGTTATCCTTGCCATGAAATACTATGATCTAAACTCTAAACTAATGTAATACAATGGTTGCTGAATCTTATTGTTAGTAATAAAAACAAAATTCAAATATCTCAAAACCAATAACGAAACCATATCTTGTGTACACCATGTAAAGTTTGCATGAGTATTGCCACTCATTTTTCTACGTCGCCAGTGGTATTCTCCTAGTTCTAATGTATCTTTCTTCCGGATCACTGAGGAACGAAAATATATATATAGTTCTCGCTTTATCAACTTTCACTTTCCGAATTTTTTGCTTCATTTCAAATTTGTCTTGTGCTAATTTTGAAATATATAAAAGTTTGGTTAATAAAATCTTTTCTTATCTTTTAATATTCAATCTATATTTTATATATTCCTCCTTACGAACGTAACTGTTGCTTATAACATTATTTCTAAGAGAAGTAAGTAAACTCTCGCTGTAAAAATTCCGGCTTTTCGAACGATCGTAAGGATGGGAAATACTTATACTTCTCAATTTTGATATTTCAACCAAAAGCTATTAAATAATTAACTAAATTATAAACTATAATTATAAATTAAAAATTATAAACTATAAATATTTAAACTAAACTAAGAAATTATAAACTAAAATAAAATTGTTGGAATATTTCATGTTCTGTAATTCTAAAACATGAAAACTTTCAACGCGAACTAAGTTCGTTGTGACACGTGCACGAATTCCGATAGAATTAATTATCGCACAGATGCGAGGAAGGTACCGCCCAAAAGCGTAAGAAACACGGTATTTCCTTCGAAACGCAATTAAAGCGATGTCACGGTGGTACGTACGTGTCGTAAAAAGAAACGAACCGACCAACTAAAATTTTAGGGGCAAGTTTTATGCTTCGAAATAAAACCGCGCGCCGGTTTCCAGCGAGTTTCCTTCGGTCAGGAAATTTAAATCTTCTTCGAGACGAGCACGTGCCTTTACGGTTGATCGTAAAAATTGTCGAACGGCAAGAGTGGCGAGCATGGAACGAGCGTGCTACGGTTTAACCAAGTTTACGTAACGCGGAATCTCACGACCCCGTTTCCTCAGAAGTGTCGCACGAAACTCGTATTACATACCACCTTTACGAACTTTCAGAAACTTTCGAGCGTACTTCGAACGAAATACCAAGTTTTATGGAATATGCTTAAAAATCGATTCTATCCAAATGTATTTTCCAAACCTGTACGATTTTCAAAGAATTTGTCGAATTTCCTATTAAAAGATCTGCAAGTTGAGAAGATAAATTTTAGACTTTGAAATTTCTATAAGTAAGTACACGTGAAAGTTCTCTTTTTCAAGATTTGTATCTTTTAGAATGCGAATCCTTTAAATCTTCGGTCGTAAACAATTTTCGGGAGAAAGTTTGATCTATCGATCAACCTTGATAACAAAACTAAACCAGTATTTACACACTACGAAATGTAATCTAAAACTAGAAATGTTCGACATATTATAAGTATCTCCATGATTTAAAGAATTCAAACTTGTTTGGAAAAAGCTCATAAAATAACAATTATTCAAAGAAACTATTTTTATACTTCGTTACGTAAAATGTCACAAAGGCATGTACGTGTAAAAAAAGTAAATATTTTTCTACTTTAACAACAATTCCAAAAACAAAAAGATAGAAAGGCGCGAGAACGTATTTCCAGCAACGTTCCCGTTCTCTGAGACGTCAGAACTATGTGACAGAAGGATGCAGAAAGGTGTCTGGTGTTGTGAGAAATAACGGCTAAATATTTTCTTTGGAATAGAATCGACGACAAGCGACACAATAACCAGGACAATGAGAAACTTTTAACGCGGCCGTACGACAAGCACGTCGTACACGCATAATCCGCGGGGTTTCCTGCCGCTATCTTCGCTCGATCTTGATCCTGGATCTCCAGGTTCTAGATCGCTCCAGATACACTCAACTTCTTCACCAGCTGCTCCACGCAACTCGAGTCGAAGACTCTATACCCTATGGAACAACGAAAAGGAAAAAGATCGCCAAATATCTCCAAATTCTAAAAGTCAAACTCGATTATTTCCCTTTTACTCTCAGCTGATCTTTCAATTATCAGAACTACATTCTTTTCGTTTATTTGATGATGGTAAACGCAGCTAAGTAATCTCTATAATACGTAAAGTTTAAGCAATTCGAATTTTGAATTCGAAGAATTAGTCGAGTAAAAATCGATAAATGGATTGAATTGGATATTTTATTAAGATTCCGATTTCGAATGTAAAATTCATAAACAGTTCTGTTTCGACCATAAATTTCTACAAGACATAGAGTGGTCCTCGATCACAAAAGCTAAATCAATAATGCATGGTGTCCCATCAAGTATCTTTATATCCTCGAATAAATCCGATCAAAAATATAGGGAATAAATAAACTCTATTAATCAAACTTGTTGAATCCTGATCTCGACTTCAGATGTCCGATGAACATTAATACATAATAATCATTTCCATAAAACCACGACAAGGTCTACAAGTCTATAAATTATTCTGTCCTAACACTTATAAATTGCCTGATGTTCCAATCAAAGCAGAACATTGATCATAAGAAATATATCTATTGGGGTTAGGTTTTTTCTAAACCCATATCAATTCATATCAATTCTCAATTTATAAAATCATCCGAAAAATTTACCAAAACGTTCACAATTATTTCACAACCTACAAATTCTTATAAAAAAACAGATGAAAAACTCAATAATGAGCTGCAGATATTTTTCTAAATTCATATTTTTCTGAATATAATTAAAAAACTGAAATTTGGCTAGAGAATTGTTTTATCTATTAAATATTATGATAGATATAATAGTTTGCATACTTTACCACATACACAGGATGGTATGTATCTCCGTTATTAACGATTTTTGTTTACGAAATTTTTGTTTAAAATTTATTTCCCTTATCAAATTTTCTAAATGAACAAGACGCCTTCCAACAGTTTTTACAAAATAAAAGTTAAGTTATCTGCCAAACACTAATGATTTTCCAATATAAATAGATTAATAACTTCTTGTAGAAAATACCAAGATCTATACGATACGACTAATGTATCAAAGAATATACGACTTCATTGAAAATAACGACAATGACCTTTACATCTCATAAAAAATAAATTGAAAATATTTTATTTCGATTCATTTTTCGTTGCATGTGAGCCTTCAAGCAGTGTCACTTTATCTGGACTTTTTTGGTACGACCATTACTAACGGAGATATTTAGATGCTGCCATTTAAATGATCCACTCTATATAAATATGTATTTCTGTGTATTATGTGCATTCTCTGTATTTTCGAACCTTCAAATTTCCACGAATGGATACTATACAAATCTGTAGTCCCGTCAATAAAAAACTTCCCTAATGTCATATATAACACTAATTCTTCGTATCTTCGGTAGCAAAGATCCAAGGAAATCGTAGATCCGCGATCATCGAATCGCCCTGCCACGCTATCCTCTTTTTCTTCGTTGTCTTTAACAAGGGGGGACACGAGAGCCGAGTCCTGTTCGCGTGTACATGTACAACGAGCGCATTACGCGAGATTTAAGGTCACCCTTTAGCATCGACAACGTCCAAGGGCCTCCAGAAACAATGGCTGACCATTTTAAGAGAGAGCTGTTCCTCGAGGAGCATTTTATTCCAGGAGCGTAACGAGCGTTACACGAGGGCTCCGCGAATCGTCTCGAGTTCCTGAAACGCTGAGGATTCCAATTCACGGAATGAAAGCGGAATACAAGAAGGGATTGGTGAAACCTCTCTCTCGCCCTGCTGGAATTCGAATTCGACCCACCGCTGTTTCACCGCAACCGCGTGAATTATACGCGACAAAGGGGATGGAACAAAGGGCCAAAGCGATATGCAAACAAACGTTTCAATTATTCAACGCTCGCCGAGGCCTGGTCGCTTATTCGATTCCTTGAAATTACCCCCGATTACGGCCAGCAATGTGTCCCCGGACCGAATCTCGCCGATTTTAAAAGAAAACGCGCGGTGCTCCGTCCAAATATTTGCATAATTGCGAGAGAATTCGGCCGAACCCAACGTCACATCGGAATTCTCGTTGAATTCATAGGGTTGATCGTAACCTGGCGCTTTCTCCAAGTGATTTCGGTTGGAATGTCCGATGTTCTTACGGAAATTTTCTCCTCCCTAGGCGATAACTAATCATGAGAAGATCGCGAGAACAATCTTCATACGTTTCTAAATATCAAAATCTACAGTTACTTACATTAATATTCGGATACAGCGCTATCTTTGTACTTGTTCCGTTATATAAGAGGAGATAATTTTAATGCCATGTTGCTTATTTTACGAAAATATGAACCATCTATGTATCGTAGCTTTAAAATACATAAACAATGTCTCCCTATAGAATCTTAACAAAAAGGAGGTTGCTCATTTTGTTTCTTAAATTCGATGGTCTTTTTTTCGTACCTTCTAATGATATCTGCAACAATTAATATTAAAAATTATGCTTTCTCTAAAAATAAGATTGTTAGAATGAAATTCTTTACGTATTTTCGAGCTACAATAAATGATTTATATCTTCACAGAACAAGTACGATATTTAAATTATCCTTTACAATACAGAGAAAATGCTGTGTCACAATATTAATATTAGTAATTGCATGTACACTGGCTCTCGAAAGTATTTCAACCATACCATAGCGTACCATAGAAATCTTTTATGTCCATATTGTATGTGCCATATAAAACATTTTAGAATTTTATTAGCACTAGAATGAGACCCAATAATTATCATACACAATATATATATTGTTGTGATACACTAACGTTTCTTAACATTGTTACATTTATCATTTTTCAACGTCCACCACTTTTACATTTTTTTTATATTACTTTTACATTAAATGACTCATATATACCTACCTATATATGTGCCTTATATAACAAAATCAAATATATATTAAAGATAGTCCCACTGAATATAGAGGCTTATTAATTCACGTACATATTTTGCTGAGATTACAAAAATATTTAATCAATCAATTATCCATTACACGGATTAATAAGCCTCTATATTCAGTGAGAATATATATATATAATGAATACATTATATGCGTTATACGGAACATTTTGAAGTCCAGTTAGCATTTTAACGAGACATGTATATATATGCATGTATATATATATGTGTGTATATATATACATGTCTCGTTAAAATGCTAACTGGACTTCAAAATGTTCCGTATAACGCATATAATGTATTCAAAAAGATTCCTACGAGTATTCAGGTATTCTCGTGAGCCTGTGTGTATAAATTGCTTCTACAGACTTTCGCCTTTAAATATTTCCAATCGTTCAAGACCTGACTGCAACATCCCGAACGATCCTACACTCAAAAAGCTGATTATCGTTACTGAAGAAGAGTCTAAAAGTCTCGAAGAAGTAAAAGCTATCCAAATGCACGAGCCAGCACTTTTTTCGTTCGCAATCAGATAAAGTAAGACGTTGAAAAAGCACACAGGATTATCCATCGCAATCAGACTCGCCCATCTCTTCAGCAAGTAGACGAGTAGATCGGAAATCTGCTGTCTGACGCAAACACCGCGAAAAACGAATGCTTTTACCTCGACCAGATGAAGATACGAACAACTTTTCAAAAAGCTGTCTTAAAGGTTGACCTTTGAAGGATAATCGCGTATCGATTGCCATCCGGGTGAAATATCGCGCTTTCGCTGACGACGGCTCAATCGGCCCAGAAACGATGGGTCCTCGTGGACAAGAACAGTCAGTAAAAAAAAGACGGATGCAGAGGAAAAGTTGTCAGAGTATTAAGGTTACTGTTGCTTGTCGCGTCATGGCATTCGTTGACGAGCAATTTTTCACGGTTCCACTCGGTGTCTCGCCAGTCTTCATCACTTTCACTAAAGGACGCGTGACGTGGCGCATTGTCGCGGCTATTAATTTTACAAAACACTTAATAACGCTCACGGAACCGCGCTTCGCGAAATTCGATAAGATCACGAAAGTTTGTTAAATTTTTGATATCTTTGAAAAACCATGATTTACGGCTAATTGTTGAATGCTACAAAGCATTGTTAATGAAACTAAGAATTAAAGAAAGAATTAATGATTATTTGAGGAAATGAGATGATGAATAATGAATACATATTGATAATCACTGCTTTGTGGAAAAGGGAAGCTTTAAAGGAAATATTGTACCTGAAAATTAGTAAACGTGTGAGTTGAGATATCGAAATATTAAAAAATTCAAGTATTATAAATTATGAAAATTCAGAAATTTAAGTAAGTGAAATTTCTAAAAAGTGGATGTTCGAAATAACGAAACTATAAAACTATGAAATATTTCGGACAATACTCTAAAACCTAGCACACGAATACCGTTACTTCCCTCAATGTGTTATCTAAACTAATCGATTCAGATTCACAGTTGAAATTTGAAACACAGTATCTGATGCTAATTCAGGAATTAATAACTTAAATTATTATTTAGTTTAGCAATACAGCAAAAACCTGGTACACCTGTAGAAAAGAAGAAAATTGCTAGTCCCCTAAATATTCGTTCGATACGACGACCGTTTAGACGCAGTTAAGACCAGAAATACACGAATCGCTGATATCCCAACATTTCGAGCAGGTTGCCCGCGTTTCTGTTGTTTCGTTGTACTTGACCACCTTGCGGCCTCGTTTTCAACACCTCTAAAACAGGATGTATGACATTAGCGATCAGGATTACGCGAGTGGAATAACGGGCTTCGTGGCCGGTCACCTTGATGCTGGTAATTTATGCTAATGGCCGAGCAGAAAATTTTAGGGGCCCTGCGAATTTGGCACCGGCTCGACCGCCTCTTCGATGATGATTGTTAGATCTGGTTTCGATCCATCGAATATTATGGCGGAACGCCAACCAACGGGTGAGTATTTTGCGTTGTTTTTAAGCGCCTGTTCCGACATCGACGATCACGATCGCATCGATAAGGCAATCGTCAAGATTTTTCAGTAGAATGTCTTTATCTGGAAAATTTTATACAATCTAAATCACGAAACGCGTTATACTATCCTGCTATTAGCGGGCTAATCGACAATTTTCTTGTTCGGTATAACATGATTCAAAGAGAGCTTTAAAACGATCATTGTAAATATTTTCTTAATCCCTTTTCTTTCGAGTATACAAAGTTACCTTCACTTTTTTATAGATTAACCTATAATTTTTTTACACGCACGTCTTAAGAGAAATTCGACGAATATCATAAAACAAATATCCTTTTTCCATCTGAACCAAAGGAGCATTTAAAAAATAATCTAGTTGAAAGAATTTTGCATGATCTTATTACGAGGAATGTCGCTATTTAAACATCGTTTAAATTAAGATAAAGGACATTTTTTACGTTTCTTCGGTTCAGATGGAAAAAAGATATTTGTTACGATATTTGTCGAATTCGTTTCAATATCAGCTACAAGATACGAGTAAAAATATTATAGGTTCATCTAATATGAAGATATAAAAGTAACTTTAATAACTCCAAAAAAAAGGGTTGACAAAAAATTTATTACGATAATCTCTTCGAATTGTGTAATCATGTAATGACAAATAAATTTTCGATCGGTCTATTAAGAACAGAATAATCTATCTAAGCTGATCACGTTTCGTGGTTCATCCAGTATAGGATCGTTTCTGGGAAAATACTTTTAATAAAAGTTATAACCTTTAATTATCATAATTTGATCAATGTAAAATACAGTAAAAAGAGATTTAAGAAAGAAAGGAGCTCATATCGATGTAATGGAGATGTTGAGAAAACTCGACAAAGTAGAAAATTGCGGAGAGTTCATATCGAACTAACGAAAGCTGTCTAAAATTGAAGGAACCTGTAAAACAAATTTTTATTCGCCGAAATAAAATTTAAAGTATATTTTAAACATTTCTGTTACGAGCTCATTCAGCAAAATTCCACTTGTACGCTAAATATTTTAACAACAAATCAAATCAACCAGACATTATCCGATAAAGCAATACATTCTCATAAAAAGTAGCGAAGTCTAGGTGGAGTATCGAGTAGACTTTACCTGCAGCAAGGTATGGTAAATGGTCGAAAGTTACGGGGGCCGCCCCATAAAACGAGCATAAAGAAGGTCAGTGTATGAAATTCATAATGGACGTCGGCCCTTTTCAAAGACGTTGAGCCCAGCGTGATCTTTTCTCTCTTTCTTTTCAACATACCTCATCACTTTGTCATAGATATCTATACATACATACGAGATAGTGCGCGTATCATCGACGAATATATGTATAATATAACGATGTATGAAAATGAAATCTATCGCGCGATTAACCAAGAAGGAACACGTAGATGTCGTACACGCAGGGGGAAAGGATTGAAAACGACGGGGCTATTAAGCAAATTCGAAATTACGCTTGCAAATTTCGAAATGCAAATCGCTGGCGGGGGACGCGTCTACGCTTTTTGCGACTATAAATTTCCGCTTTAATTGGATCGGATTATTGTAATTCCGGCGGGGCTTATTTATGAGGCCGTTTCAGACTTTAAACTTGTTTCCAACGGCAGCAACCACGGGGCCTCTTTATTCTCCTTCTCTGTTCGCGGGCTGTCTCAAAACTAAAAGGCCGAATCGGTTATTAAATTATGGTTAAAGCTCTCTCGCTCTCGTTTTTGTCGGCAGATGAGCGAGAGGCTTCTCTTCTTTCGTTTGTTTATGCATACCATGGACGGAAGCTTTGTTACAGGCCAATTTATGGAGGACAACGTACGCATGCATACATGTGGGTAAAGAGGGTGTAACATGGAGAGAACAAGTGAATTAGGATGGCCCTGTCGATGGTTGATTTTCGCCTCTGACATATCCATCTCTTTTGGTGAACCAAACAAGCCGCCGATTTCCTTCAGATTTATTATACATACATGTATATGTACAGCGCCATACCCGAACACTGGACGATGTACTTGACACCTTCTTAAAACGATACCGTCGTGTGGTTCGATTAATTTATGAACAAGCGATTTCTGCATTTGCACTTTTCTATAAATAATGTCGCCTATATACACTCCTCGTCAAAAAGATAACCCAGGTGTGTTATCTTTAATTTCTCAATGACACGTGCAAAGTTTTTCATCTGTAACGTATAATATTAAAACATTATGAGCTCAGGATATGCGGTTCGTTGAAAATTATTTAAAATATTATAGGGTTTAGCGTATAACAAAAAAATTGTTTTATTTAAAGAACGAAATGATAACACATATACAATAAGAAAATAATAATCAACATAAATTGTAACTAATAATAATTACTTATCAAACATATATACTTATTTCATAATGAGTACATCCCCTTTATTTTCTATTACTTCTATTATACGATTTGATATCGATTTATATAGTTTCTGAATGTAATTTTCACTTAACGTATCCCATTCGCGTACAATTGCATTTTTTAATCCTTGTGCGTGTTGATATTGCTTTCCATTGGCGTATACGTCGTGAACAAGTTCTGCCCAGCAATTTTCAATAATATTAAGGTCCGAAGAGCGTGCAGGCCACGACAAAATAGATATATTATTTTCATTAAAATATGATTGCACCAATCTTGATGTGTGCACAGATGCATGATTTTGTTGAAAGATGCAATCAGGTCCAGAAATGCGTTCTGCATGATTATTTATTTGTTCTTTGATTAAATTTATGCATCGGACACTATTCATTCTCCCGTCGATGAACTTATATTTAATATTTGTCTTGCCAAAATAACCGATATTGGTTCAAACCATCACGCTGCCTCCTCCCATTTGTCGTCGAATTGCTGACATTGTCTCTTTCCTTATGTCATGAAAATAATATTGAAACCTATCAGGATCATCCAAGTTGAATCTTTTTCGTCTGAAAATAGTACCCTTCTCCATTTCTTCTTCCAATGCATTCACTCTTTTGCAAAGCTTAAACGTTCTACTTTGTGTTTCGTTGTTAACGAAGGTTTCTTTTTCAATTTCAGCCTCTTAATATCTTTGCAGCATAGTAGAAGTCGACGAACACTTGAAACACTGGCACTAACATTAGATTTTTCCATTATTTGCTTCGTTGTTAACTGCGAGTTGGAAGCTACACGCAAAATTGCTCGCTTATCACGATCGGATAACGATGACGGCCGACCAGTATCTTCTTTTTGCCATGATCTTGAACATTTTTTAAAAAATTGTGTATTACACTACGGCTTCATCTTATTACTTTCGATATTTTTGCTACTGATAACTATTGCTGTTTTAGTTCAAAAATTTGCTTCTTTCAGACTTGTTTAATTTTTTTTCGCGTCCCACATACTCACAAATTTATATAATATTGTACTGTAATCTTTACTCGTTGATAGATCATGAACTACTGAGCAATTCCTAAACATATTAACGGTTTGTGTTATCATTTCGACCTTATTATGGAATAGTTTTTCTTTGTTACACACTAAACCTCGTAATATTTGTAATTATTTTCAACGAACCTCATATTCTGAGCTCATAATGTTTTAATATTATACGTTACAGATGAAAAACTTTGCACGCGTCATTGAGTAATTAAAGATAACACACCTAGGTTATCTTTTTGACGAAAAGTGTAAGAGACTTGCGAGAAGAGAAAGAGATTTCTGTTAAATTAGATGCGTGTTTGAAAGATTATTACGCGAAGTGTTATTACGGATATCAAATAATTTTGTTAGAGATTTTAGTAATATATAAATTACGAAAATAAATCGATACATCGATATTGTCTCTGCTACAACAGTAACGTTAACACATTGACTGCCACGTGAATTTGATATATATGTTATCCTGGAAATCGCAATTCATCGAAATGTATCAAACCATAAATATTAATTTTTGCAAAATATTACACCGCAGTTGTGCATCCATTTGTCTGACAATATTATCTAACGCATAGTCATCTACGTCGTTGAAAATTTGTTCGTCCATACAATTTTTCTTATTTTATTCGTTCTAAAAAATTTAGTAAGACGTAATGGTCACTGATGGCCATTGCAACCAACCTGATCAAAATGCATTGTCAATGCGTCAAAATGTATTTCTCCCTTATGGCTCTAATTAAATACTTTTTAATAACACCAAAAAAAAAAGAATTTGTTCTCACAATCGCCAGCCTAAGCTTCAACAGCAAAGTTTCCAACCGTTGCACATGCACGGTTCGATTCTCGCCAGAAACTTTTACTGCTCGAGAAAAAAACCGTGAGCATACATAAACGATACATTGTCCTCAGCTACTATTCTGCATGACTAAACATCCCAATAAAATAGGAACCCTTTTACAAGCCATCAATCAATAAATAAGAGAAAAGGTTGATCGTCGAACGTTCGTCCTCTTACTCTGACTTGTCCAACAATCTGGATGTCTTCCCATAGTGACTTGCACTAATAAACTCCGTATGTATCCGTTAGGGTGAACGTAAAGGATGCAGGAAATTTTAATGGCACCATTTCGTCCGTTTAGACACAATAAAGCGTCAATAGACCGCGTTGCGCCCTTCTTACAGAATTTACTTTCATTAGTTATACCGTTCCTTTTTTTCGCGAGTCATTACGATCCAATAATGTAAAAAGACATCTGGTCGAAGGTATCTTACAAACCCTCCCGTTTACGACGAGCTGATATTCAAATGCGCAAAAATTATAATGGCGCCGTGATATTCGAGTTTCATTGAATCGTTCTGATGATGGTTCCACGGAAAAAGGGTTGCTTCGATGAAATATTAAAATTCATGAGTGCTCGACTATCATAAAGAATCTCGACCGAATCGGAACACCCCCTGACGATGCTTCTAATGACTCTTCTACCGATAAAGTTACGCTTCTTTTTATAGAAAAAATGATCGCGTGCAGATGCTTGAGTTTATGCCGATGAATCGAAGCTTCATGTATCATGATGTATTATATTAATCCATGTACTTTCTGGTACTAAACAAAGCGCTTTCTCACCTCGGGCGCGCTTTAAGAACATACGAATCACTCTACGTAAATAATTTTTCATCTAAAACTGAATTCAAGTACTTAATCGCTATCACGCGACTGCAGCGTGAACGTCATATATTTTACCCTGGAAGCCGTGATAGGTTGGGATATACTAAACCATAACATTTCACTTTTGCAAATTATTATATTATCTTTGCGCACTTTCTCTTTGACAATACTATTTCAGTCATTCATATTGCTGAAAATTGTTTGATTCGTGAATTTTTTTATTTTAATCACTCAAAAAAATTAATAAAACGTGAATAAGGACGACTACCGTTACAGACGATTTCTTAATGATTGTTAATTTTCCACTACTTTAAAGAAAAAGATAAGATCGAAGAAAAATTTAACGTGGAGGTCCAAGATTATACGATCAAGTGGACTCGTGCCAACTCGGAAACAGAAAATATGTAGACAAAGAAGCAAAAGGGAAATGGTTACATAAGAAAAACTCCATTGACTGCATTTTGTTGTGTCTACTGCATAACACTGCATCTCCTGCTGGTGTTTTACACGGGTCGGTGCATCGATTAACCTGCATTACGAGGGGTTCGCTGCTAGTCATGCAGGCTGCATCGGTAAGTCACGAGTACAATGTGTATGGCAGCAAAGAAGAAGAAAACAAAAACCTTCCAATCTGCTGGATGTCTTGCAGCAACATACTCACTATGTTTTTCCAAATTCTTTATAAATTATGCTCAAATTTAACATAGCTTAAAATTCTATTGTACTCGAATTACTATTCTTTTAGATTTTTATAAGAAGATTTAGATTTTATAAGAAGACGTAATAATCTTTTTAATCTGCTAATCAAGAAGATGAATGAGTTCATCATTGGAATTGCCAATCTTTATAAAATAAATCATAATATCAAATGACACTGAAATTTCATTGTACCTTTTTGTCGGTACCATTTAAGAAGAAAGAAAAACCGAAATTAAAGTTCTAAAAAGAAATTAAAAAAATCGAATACTAACACAATAATCTATCGTCCTTTGGAATATCGAATCCTCTAATTTCACTTAAAACTAACATAAATTAAAAAATACTGTCATTAAGCATAAATTAACATAAACTGCCGACTAAAGACTAACATGCTCTCTCTGTACTAACCACTAGACGATAATCCTTCACGCTTCCACGTGCCATTTAAGCATCGAGCTGTCCTCTTACATCTTTGAAGCACCTTCCATTCGTTAAACAAGTAGAGAAACAACTGACCAAGGCAACGTGTATTAATCTATCGAATGAAAGGATAAGGCACATGATGCACAGACAATTTCAAAACCAGCCAGGCTGGCAGCTTAGTAAGATCGAAGACACATGTGTTCACCGTTCACCTGTTATGAGTCAGCTGAACCTAAAGACTTTGAATTCAAGTACGTCATCGGGATGTTTTCTATCAGCAGGCTTCTACGTAATCACGCGATATCCTGGCCAGCAACCTCATGTATCGACGTTCCTCGATCGTGACATGGAACGCTGATCGCTCGATCGATCGTTATTAACTCTAACGATAGCGATACACAATGCGCTCTTTGTTCCATTTAAAAAATTTAATCACTTGACCTTGATGGTTAAGCCGCTTTGTTTGACCAGTCAATCTACTGCTCCGCTATTTTCTGTGTTTACTTACCATGTTTTGTAGCTATGAATATTCAATTCTTTGTAGGTGATTTGTAAATTTTATAAAAGTTAGGATGATTTTGAATAACAATGCAAGAAGTAATTTTGAAGAATCTCTAACAAAAATACATAGTTATTGAAATATCTAAAAATATTAAAAAATTTAGAAAGAGAGAGAGAAAATTTCCTATGTTAAGAAATTCTCCTTGTTAATTTTTTTCCCGTAAAGGATATTACATGCTTCTACTTAACATTCGAACGAATAAGTTATCAATGAAAATAAAGATTCATAGTCCAATTAATAAAACGTAGAATACAAAATTGAACGAAGACAATAAACATGAAACGCTGATTTACTATGAGCCGCTGACTATAATTATAAAACACCGATCCTTATTCCAATTCTTCATACCTGGTTAAAATCGAAATGGTTAAAATTACTCTAAAAATAGGACCAAAATCTTCCATTTTCCAAAACCACGGACGCCATTTCCTATCCCACCTAAATCTTCCATTCTCTGAAACCACATCGCGTAACTTTCCAATCCCACCGTTTATAATCTTCAAATCTATCAGCACTTAGATTCACGATCCGGCATACGACACGAAAAAGTAGAGAATGGTTCGACCAGATTTCTCGATATCCAGAATCCAGATTTCTTTCCTGATTCCCCCGAGTGACCGTGAGCAAAATGGCCGCGAACCCGACAAAGGGTCCAGTCGAAAATGTTGAAAGCTTAATTTATATGCGATTTCGCGGCCGTCCGCATTCTCACAAGAGAGACCAAGAAAAGAAGACTTCTTCCCCGTACAGGGAACTGATTTCGATGCAGCTATTTCGTGGCTGTTCTAGGCCACCCTTTCCATCGACTTTTTTCCCGAGCTCCATGCCAGTACGCTTCCGATGCTAATAGAGCTCGATTTCTCGATTATTTTGCTACGTTGGCCCGTAGAGCCGGCGACGAAACGAAGGATAGAAGGCGAACGATAGAGAGATAGAACGGCTGAAAGCCACCCGGGTCGAGGGCAAAATACCAGGAAGGCAGATGTCGGAATTCTATATGTCTCCTAGCGCAGAATTTACATCCTACGGCCCTTCCACTTTGCTCTAGGACCTTACGATCGATACTCGCTTTATTTAGCGAGGTTTATGGCCTATCCGCGAGTGTATCGTTTCTATGTTTCTCTTTTCTTGGGCCTGAATAAGTATCGTAATGGGGATTCTATATGGGTGGGAGTAAGTGGAGTGTCGAAGGAAAACATCAGCGTTCAATTGGACGTGAATTTTGTATTTATTGAACGCTCGCTGCACCGTTCTACCTACTTACGTATTTTGCGATAAATTTTGTCTCCATTAGAGTAAGTGAGTAGGTAGTGTTATATGGTGAAGACACGTTGCATTTGAATTTGAATTTCACAAGTCTACTGTGATAACTTTACTTTCAAATGTGGTGTAGTGGCTAAGAGATGGAGAAAATAAAATTCGAATAATGGTAAAAAAGATTTGGGGCCGACATATCTTAGGAGTCTAGATCTCTTGTACTAGAAATAAAATTGACAGAAAATATCAGACTACGCTAAAGTTATTTCTAATTTATTTTCCATGCAGATCAGAAATATATGGTCATATACCAGAAAGAATTTTATATATTCCAAAAAATAAATCTAATAAAAGATATCTCTAAAAATTCAAAAAGAAGAAACGACAGTACATTCTATCACTCTCCTTATCCTCCAGTTTTCACACTTTATTAACGCACAGTTATAACAATCGAAACAAAGTATCATTTTTAATTTTACAGTGACTTCAACAATCATCCCGAGCATGAGTTAAGTCGGTTAAATGAATCGTAAAATCCGTTTAATATCGTGACGTGTCATAACCTAGTTGAATTTACATAACAGTTCGTTTGGTGGCACAAAAGCTAAACCGTCTAATGGTTGAATATTGTTATTCAAATGTCTGGTGGATACAATAATGGATAACATAACTCGATAATCAGTCGATGATATATCTTATATTAATGACGAGTCGAAATATTATATGCAGATCGGATTATAGATTAGACGAAGTAGTGTTAAATGACGGCCTACCTGATGAAATTAATGAGAAACTTAATATCTTTGGTTGAAAACTAATCGATCGTATCGGTATATTATGCACGAAAAGCATCGATCGTCTCGTGCTGATAAATCATTTAAATTCACAAAGAATCGAATTAGCTGTTCTTTAAGTTCATCTACTAAGAGGATTTGGTTTTGATGTTAATCCTGACGCGCCTATGCGCCTAGTGGTTAGAACGATGCAATGCGGTAGTTTTCTTCATTGTAATTCTAATGATCGCTATTGTATACTTTGTGTGTAATAGAATATAGATGCGGAGAAATCTTTTCAAGTTAAAATCGTATGTAGATGTGTTAAAAATTTGTAAGATCTGCTGGAAGATGTTAACTTCAATAAAATGTAATAAAACAAATTATAACATATTTATATTTTACTGTTATTTAATAATACTGCTAATGTTTCAAATTCACGAATTTTCAAGTTTGAAATTTCCAAGCTATTGTATCTTCGATTCCCCAAAATTTCAAATATCTATTAACATATTACTTTATTTATTTATCGCATCGTATAAGTATATATGTGTATGTATATTGTTAAAAAATTCCAAATTTTTCATTTCCAGGCCTCTTGAATAAAAAAAATTCACCGATCTCGAATCGATCATGCGAGAGATCGTATTCCCTGGTGCGTCGTCCAAAACGCGATATAAAATTCATACACGCTGCAAGCACGATATGCCATCATAAAATCGCGTTATATAGCGTTGCATATTTACCAGACCAGAACAAAATGTAGCTGTATAAATTTCAACTTCGTTTTTTACAAAGACGGCCCCTCAAACCTAAGCAAATCGAGCTGAAAAACGAAAGGGTGACATCATAAAGATCCCATGTATCATGGCACACGTGTCACTAAGCAACGATACCAGCTTTTTTGCTGGTTATACGTTGCCTCACCTGCCCCATCCATTTTTCCCTCCTTATCGCTCAATTCATTTAATTAGTCACATATAACAATACCGATCTCGCGACACCTCTTTGTCATCTCCAATCTTTTGTCTCCTTTTTTCATGTTTCCATCTTTTTTCTTTATTATTATACGTTTATTATACGTATTATTATACGTATAACGCACAGTATCGATTTTATGCATTCGATAACGCCCACCGGAAAAAATTTCACGCACTTGCAACCAACCGCGTATTTTTTTGCTTTATAGCAGCGAACGGTTGATCGATCACACATGGCTGGTATAAAAATTTTTCACGGCCGGGATATCGCGTTCATTTGCATTGCGATTCGGCGTATAGTTTGTACTTTATTTGCACAAGCACCCGGAGAGAATAACACGTTTCGTTTACGATTGGACGAAAGGCAATCTGGTGGGCAGGTATGCCTACCGGTCGGCACTATTACAGGAGCTCTGTGTTACAGTTAACCTTTCATTAGTTTAAGTTCCTTCTTTTAGGAATCATAGAAATTGATAACTGTATGTAATTATGCGATCTGTGTTTATCTTTGCAACGTTTGCAATCTCTAATGAAAATGTTCTCGATTGAAACGATCTGCTAAAGTGAAATCAATATATAAAGATTCGAATACATAAATGCTAATAATTCCAATATAATCATCGTTTCACTCGTAGAAATTGAGAATTGTAGGTAATTGAGCAATCTATGTTAACATCTGTAACAATGTGTAATTAGTGATTTTTAACGATGACGTTTTGAATTGAAACGATCTCCAAATAAAAAAAAATGCAACAAGATCTTAATACATAGATCTAATTTGTTATTAGGGTGGTGATATTCATGCAAATTTATTTCTACTTAATTTCTATTTATTATTATTAAATATCGTAATAAATACACAGCACTACCAAATTTTCCATAAATGTATAAAATTTCGTAGTCTATTTATAATAAATCCTAATATGTGATCTTAACATAGTTATTGCTCGATTCATTTAAAAAAGGAAGTTTTCATAAAAATACTTTTAAGGCATTATGGAAAACATCACCGTTTTCTATTCTACATAATTTTAGCTGAATGGTGAAATGTGATTTTTTTCAAATGACTAGAACGCAGCTTTATAAAGTTGTAAGTTATATTTTATAACGATCCACAAAACGTCCAACAGAACGTACTTTCAACCTATGCTATTTTAAGAGCCAGCAATAACGCAACTCCTCCTTAAGGTCCCGTGAAAAATTAATCGGAGGCCATTTTCTGGTCGACCTCCGTAAAGGGATATACTTAACGAAATTATCGAGCGCGCGCGCGCTGCCCTTCGCGTCTATTCCCAGACTGATTCCATCCTTCCACGTGGAACTCACGATAATTCTAGCCTGCCGGGACAAAATGGGCCGCAAAATGGACGCCCATTAATGCCGCTAATGATGCGTCCTCTCGCTTCACGATTTTCATAATACCTTACAAAGTTTGTATTTTATAAATATCCATATTCCCAAAAATCCTATGATCCCTGAGTAGATCCATGGTCACGATCGCCTCCACGAATCTTCCAAAGCTTTACGTTGATCCATTTTAATTCCGACTCAAGCGTGTCTCTCTGCCCCAAAAACATGCGCAAAAACACTCGCATATTCTGAACTTTATTCGCTGATAAATATCACCGCTTACCCCAATTTCTTCGTGAAGAAACTTTCCTGCATGTGTCTTTGTACGTGGTGAAGAAAGGCGGAACATTTGAGAAAGAAATCGAAATCGAAACGGTTCGCGCGCTTTCGACTGGCGGATCAACGGTCCGAGAGTAAGCCTCGCATCGCCTCACGAATCGTCACGTTTAACACATTAACTGCCACGATCGTTATCCGTAACCCACGTTCTATTAAATTTTTTAGAGCAATCGAAATAAGATAAATTTCATGGACCAAACAATCCTCAACGATGCGTAGAACTCAAAGTGTCCCGTAAGAGTTTCCAAGAAAATAGATTTTACATCTTATATTTAAGAAACGGTATTTCAAAGAATTTTAAGTAATATCATACAGCTATACATATAACAGTGTTTGTGAAATATACTATTTTCTGTTACTTATCATGCCCTTATATCCATTATTTTATTATTATTTTATTATTATTTATTTTATTTTATTATTATTTTATTATTATACTTAAAATTCCTTTACATATCGCTTCTTGAATATAAAGATAAAAATTCATTATGCTCGGAAAATATACTATAGTATATTTCAATCTATTACAATTCTCAGGGAGAAATATCGAAAATTCGCATGGCAGTCGCCGTGTTAAACGGAAACACGTGCGCACTTTGCTGGTGGGCGTTGATTTATGCGTCTCTAATTGTTATACTTTGTACGGAACCGTCAATTAAGCGAGTATAGCTCATTCGCGTGTCTTTTCTGGCCTATCATTGTCTTGCCTCTCCCTTATAGAAGATCGTTAGATACAGCTCGTGGAGAATGCTACCACTTGTTCCATCGTACGAACGCAACAAGGCGGCTATACGTGCACTGCACATAGAGAGGAACAAGACACGATGTCTCCTCGACTAGGTAGAGCCTGTCTAATGGGAGGTGCACAAACTACGTAATTGCTCGAGATTACAGGCCCGAGAGTAGACCTCCTCCGTGAAGGCAGTGTTCCTTCGACGGTAGTTAAGCTGCCTTTTCCCTCGTCGTTCAACTATAATTACCGCAAGGTGCAAACTCGGAAAATTTTTCTCCTGCGCCACGATCGTTCCGTGTAATGCCAGGCTGCATGGTCGCGGTATTGTTTAATGGTACGTTAGAAAAGGCCAAGTTCCCTTTCTCGAGATAGACGTTTAAATCTAACGTGGGACTGACTAGTTATGGAAACAGCCTGACAGAGTAATAAATAACAGGAGCGTTTAACCTGGAAGGTTCATGATAAAATTGTGCCGAGAGACACGTTAAACGGATGAATCTTAACGCGTTCAATGATACGTTACTGCGTTACAATTCCAACTTCAATGACAACATTTTTTTCAATTTTTTTCGCTTGAAAAACTTTAAAACAATTGGAAACGTACGTTGAAATTTACGTTGGAAATGTGTGTTGAAATTATTAATTTAATCAGAAATACTAACTGTATACTATCAGAATACTATCAGAAAAAAATAACAAAGACACAAATTATATCTGTATCACAAGAATAACAAACAAGATTTAATTACCGACGTTCCCGGAAACAAACAGTAGAAATGTCAACAAAGATTTTAAGAACAAAGCAAAAACCATTGAAGACGGTTACAGCGATAAACGATCAGCCATGAAGATCTAAAGCGACCGTCGCGCTGTCCGGCCGTAAACCGCCCGATATATGTATGTTTATATATGGATTTCGTCACACGGGAGCACATTCTCGTTCGTATATATGTACTCGATATATTTACTTATATGTACTATATGTATATATATATCGACTTCGCACTGGACGTATTAAGAGTTAGGGAAAATTTGCAGATGAAATTATGTTGAATATAAATCTCTCTTATGCCATCAATATCAATATCAAGAACGTACGATTCGGCAGATTATATAAGACATTATAGACTATATAGAGTAATCAAAAGTCACTTTCCCGCTTAAAAGTTTAATGACTTTTTCTTATTGTATGTTTTATCATGCTTATTATGTTTTAAATTTTTATTTTTGTAATGTTTTTTTTTTTTTAATTTATAATGGAAATATTCACAGCGGAGCAACGATTAAAAATCTTCAAAAAGTTAAGTCTCGTTACTCTTTGTGATGTAACGTTATACCAAACTGTAGTATTTACAGAATGCAATTCGCATTGATAAACAAGTCCAGCGTTTTAAATTTTTCAAACAAAAATTTTAAAACTTATGACAAGAAAAGTATACGGTTTTTAAATGGGAGAACACCCATATGGGACACCTTATAGAAATTAAAAAAATATGGGGTTGCACATTATATAACTAATCGCACCATTATTTACTCATCTTTTTAATCTATATAACTAAGAACAAGAAAAAAACATTCAATCTATTCTTGTACTAAAAAAAAGTGAAAATTTACACATTTATGATATTGGCGTAAAAGAGACTAGAATATTACGTTCATGATATTATATAGATTTACCAAATCCTTTTGGGATGTTATAATAGTAATAACAGTGTCAAATTACTCTAAAAGAGTATTCATATGATCGATATTATTGTTAATATTTCAGGGTTCTTTTTATTGACAATATATATACATATATTGATCGTCTAGATCTAGACTCCAAAGAGCTCCTTACGTTTGATACTGTTGAGAACCTTAAATATTGACAAAAATATAGATAACAATATCGACGACAATAACGATCGCTCCGTAACGAACCGACAGTCTAAGTTCACCAAAAGATTTTAAATTATTCTGTCGTAGTATGAGAAATCGTTCACACGAACTTTCATCCGACTGCATCGAAGTGTAATTTAATGCAATCGAACCATTTTATAGCGTAAGGATAATTCAGAAAAAAAATAAGACAGGCGCGTAAACTTGTAGAAAAAATGCGTGTTTATTCGTTAAGGTTCTATTACAGATTGATAGAAAAAATGATTAGAATTAGGCAAATTGCTGGCGGTGGACGCTCGAATTTTCTGACTTGGAATTTTCTCAAAATGGAGGGGATGGAAAGAATAAGTAATTGGTAAGTGCATGTTTCGAAGAAAGAAGAGCCGAATCCCTATCTACCGGTCACATCAGGTAGCGACAGCCCTTGAAACTGAATTGCACGCGACATTCCATTGTTCCACTAACTGTTCGCAAGCAATAAAACAATAAAAGGCGCTACGTTTAAGAAAAGAAAGAAAAGGATGCTAATTCCAAAAATTTCAGCGTCGTTGGACGCTGTTTTCCTTGTTTATAAATCTTTAAACTATTTCTAAAAACTCGATGTCTTTATAATCGTATTGTTGCGCTGCAACAGATTCCAGTCTTCAGGTGACCGAAAACGTCAAGATGTATATTGATCAAGCAAGGAAGCTCAAACGTCTCGTTAAGCTGTTTCAATATGTAAGATGATACCTGCGTTTCTTCGCATTCTATATTTTCCAAGCGTGTAGGCGAGACATCCTTATGTATCTGCTGATTAGCTTAAAAATGGGACTTTTGGCGCCTGGATGACTGTGTCTTGGACGGACGTTCGTAATCGACTATGGAAACTGAAGATTTTCAGAGGGTAGCAAGGGGTTTGTTTGGATTCTTTAATGGGATTCAAGTCTCGTGCTGGCGCAACGAAACATTCAGATGCTCGTTATTCAACGCTAGTCATTCAACAGAAAAAGACATTGATTCAATGGATTTTCGATAGGACACGAAGAATATTAATCGAGGGACCAGCCAGACAAAATCTTTCACAACAAGACTGATTCGATTCGAGATTTTAGCTACATCATTTTACCTATAATACATGCTATATTTGAGTCCGCTGAATACAAGTATGTATGAAAAGAATCTTAGAACGTTGAAGCTTAATTATCGCGTATTATGAGCACAAGAAAGTAAATTTTAATTATATGTAGTAGGGAAAGACATTTTGATTCATTTAATCCTTTAAAACCATTAAAAACAGATACTTTCATTTATTTTATCGATTCAAAATAACTGAATCATGATAACTAAAGAATATATCTGATGAAAGATATCGAAAATAGTAGAGAGTTCTGCAAACAGCAACATAAAAGTGGTACGAAATGGGAGAAACAGTAAGCTCATAATTCGCTCATAAAAATGATAGTCTGGAAAATTTCCTAAATTGAAACATCGTAATATCAGAACTCAAATATTTTTTAAGACTTCACTCACCATCTGTAGACCGGAAAGTCATAAAGTTAAAACATCCCGATCATTCACCATACTCAATCTGTAAATAGAATGAACAATACATACATTAGTTCGTTATAGTCGTTTAAACTTCTTCTAAATTCTAATGTTTAACAAATTTGATAAAGGCAGAAAATTACACTTGATTCCTTTGAATTATATCAAAAGCTCTTCACATAACCTATTCCTAGTCCTTCCGTTTAAAACGACGAAATTCCAGGGTGATTGCGCGGAATCACGGGAATTTTCTCCTAACCTTACGATTAAAGCAATTTAAAATTAGTCGCCGAACGCGATTACGTGTTTAAACGCGGTAATTCCGGTTCGATTGGTCTAAAAGAATTTCCGGGCGAGAGATACGCGTGGATTCAGCGGGAAGAAAGAGGTTATCGACGAAGATTTTGGAACAGACAGCTGCCACTTACGGTGGCGTCACGACTTGCGGGCCTTCGGGACCGTTCTAGGGACTTCTTTTCCCACCCTGTAATTTCCGCCTTCCTTGAAACGGGATATTTTCTAAAATTGCACATTCTGGATCACCACCCTGCAGGCGTCGTGCCGCCGCGCCGCGTGGATCGCTTTCGATCGCTATGCCCTTTTAAACCGTTAAATTAACGAATCCGCCGCGCGATCCTTTCCCTCTTTCCGAAACCCTTGCATTTCCACGAAAAAGCGGCAAATATCTGAGAGTAACGTTAAATCGTCCCTTCTTGAAGAAAATTTCGGGGAAAATTTATGATGGGTGGTGTTATCCTTTCTCTATATTTCAGAAGAAGAGGGTAATGTGGAGTATGACAAAAAGAGTAGGGTGTCTTTATTGATACACAAATGTTAAAAGACTAACGAGAGTAATAAAGAAGCTAAGAAATCTGGGTTCATCGAAATTATTCTTGAAGGAATATTTTTTGAATAAAAATCGATGTGGCAAGTTTAGGAAAAGCCTTCTAATCAGAAAATCTTCTAAAGGAAAGATCGTAAAATACAAAACACTTGTCCCTGTGAAAGAGTCAAACTTCGAAACGGAAGATCAATATCATCGGAACAAAAGGTTTAAAAAGGGATTAGTCAGTGGAAATGGATTTATCGGTAGATCTCCACAGTAGCCCAAAATTAGGAAATAAACGCAGAACGCTAACTTTTTGTCGCTGAATTATGTATTAATGGATCAGAAAGAAATTTGAAACAGATGTTTCCCTAGTTTTTAAGAAAATATTTATGTACTCACTTCCTTCCTCATCATTGTTTTAATAAAATAGTCATAAACAAAATACAATGGTATTATACTTCTTAAACAACTGTAGTACATCAAAAGAGACGACAGCGCGACAATGAAGTACGAGTTATATATTTGCGGAAGAAGATGAATCATCTTTCGCAAGTCGATGTCAAACAACGCAAAAGCAAGATAAAGCTTCTTTCGATGCGTTCAGCCAGTCGATTACACAGGCAAGCCGAAGCGTAAAACGTTGTACGAAATCCAGACGTGACTAATGTTAACGTATTTCGTGCAGGAAATGGCCCTGCTCGAAACGACCAGGCTTTTTTTTTCATCCTCCTCCGCCCATCGTCCTACGTTCGAAACCGGATGGTGTTCCGAAAAAGGGAGTGAAGCACCAAAATACGATCAACGAGCATTCTTTACCACTCTGCCGAGTCTTACCTTTAAGAACCACCAACGTAACACTAACAATAGTCAAAGGCTATAGAACAAAATTATTCACCGTTTTCTTCGAAGTTAAAGCCTTCCAGAGAATTTTTAGTTTTGTGATATGATCTTTTTTGTAAATTCTAGGATTCGTTACAAGTAGACCGCGGATATTTATGTCCTTACAGGAAATTAGAAATAGTAAGAATACAGGAAATACACAAAATATGTAAAAATATACAAAATATAGAAAGTACAGTACCTATTTATTAGACTATCCAGTGTATGAAATAAATTTCTATTTTTACCTAGACTCTACTTATTTAATTAAGTTTATAAAAATACGAATTTGCATGAAAATCCGCGGTCTAATTATAAAACAGCTGAAACAGGATATGTTCCATTATAAGATTTTCTATAATTAATATTTCTACCTAACTCCCAATTAAATGTATCTTATGTAATTAATAAAATACAAATCTCAAATATAAATAATTGCCATGAAATGGATATTCCAATCAAGAGATGTGCTCTTTTGACATAATTCAAATTATTTTTCTGAACCATCCTTAGGTCAATGCACAGCGCGCAAGAAAATAATTCGATCTACTTATGGTTTCTTGTATCCATTGTTCGATCCTACGTTCCTGGCTCCTGAAAGCCGAAGAGCCAGCCGGTAATGGTGTTTGGTTACAATCACCGAAAATATTGAATTACAAGCTTTGACATTTACCGACTGATCGTCACACGTCATTTACACGCTATTCTAGGTTGAAATTTCGTGATAGATTCTCGAAAATTAATGTACCGTACTGTGGTACATTGCTGATTATGGTAAAGTCGATTAGGGGATTGTAGCTCAAAATATCGCATGATTATTTGTAAAATTTGAAACAATAATTTCTATCGGCCATTATCAGCCTGTTAAAATATTTTGTTTAGAATAACTCCAAATGAGAGTGTCATGTGAAATATAGTAATTATATCATGTTTCTACAGAAGTGAGTTAACAATCTAAGATGTAATGTTTGTAAGCTTTACAGTGACAAATGATTAATATAATTAGTCAAACTAGTAAGATCCTTAATTATACAAACAATCTAAACTCTCCATGCAACTCAATCTACTTAAAATAGAAACAATTGTAACTCTCTTGCAGGAAATATCGGGGAAATTTTTTAAATTTCAGAGAATTTCAAATTCCGGCACTGCGACGATTGGTTAAGTTCGAAATATTAACATAACAAGTTTACAAAGATAAAGACATAATTATTTACCGAGCTGGATAGATTACTGATGCTGATAGCGGTTGAGCAGGACCGATTTCCGAGAGTCGAAGATATGAACATTCAAACGAATCCTCTTGGCTGATAACGAATCGAAGGAGAGAGAACACTTCATTCTTTCGAATCTCATCTAACTCGTTTATAATGAGTTGTAATTACATCAGAATAAATATGTGTTATTCAAATTACATTTCTACATGAACTACATCTTTCTTATTCGAGTTCACTCAGGCACTTTCATATAAATGTTCTCTGTATGCTGTCCTTTCAAAAAAGTTGTATTCGCGTTTCACTACCGAATCTTGAGCTACGTGTCTTGAGTGACGTGTCTCGAAGCGCCACTGTCGTGAACCTTACACATGTATATGTATCTCTGACAAGCACTCTTTTTCTTCACTTAAAGCCGTACAGAAAACGGACATTTTGCGATTACTATGCTGATGCTGGTTTTCCATTTTTTCATTTTTTTCGATATAGGCAATAAACGCACTCACATTTTCGGATATATTCATTTGATTTCTTTCCGGAGTCCCTAATAGAATATCTTTTTTTCTAACAATAAAAGCATTTAGTTTCCTTTGTATCTTTTTATTTCGTCACGTTTCGATTTCTCGATGCTCTTCATTAACGGTTTGTGTTTTACACTCATGACAGCAAAAGGACTAGTGACATCATCGGCAACGAGCATGCGCGACTCCTCCTTGAGAAAACTTTGACAAACTTTGATAATCACGTTTGTTGCTCAGAAGGAATATTCTTCACGGTCTCCATTCTAGCCATGTGTTGGGAAATTGATGCGTTATAATCCATTCGCTATTCCTGGAACTTTTGCATGAGAAACAACCTATTAGAAGCGGTTTTCTGCTCGTGTATACTGCTTAATTTCATTCGTATTTCAGCAGTATGTAAATGTGTTGCAAGTGACTAAATGCTTTAGTTGAGAATATTCAATCGTGGTAAAAATAATACACATGACTTTTGCATTATTCATTGGCTATGCAGCTCGTCTCCTGGCTACATTTTACATCATTCACTGGCTCAGTCTTTATAACGTCGACGATCTCTTTTACGTCGTTCGCTATGAAGACGGTATTCACCTGGAATTTCCCAAGGCGGAAATTCGTTTCATGGAATTATTCATATGCACTTCACTGTGAAACTAATATACTGAATATCGAATCACTGAACAAATGAGAAATCTTACGTAGACGAACTGATCAACTATGGCAATTTCAGCACATGTGCGTCACGGATAACGAAGGTTTTCCTCTTTCCGAAATTTCACGATTCTTATTCCCAGAATATTTTGCGTAATATCAGGATGATTGGACCTACAACCTGTTAAATTATTTATAGTTTGCATAACGGATACTTTCGAAGGATTAACGGATTGCAAAGTTTACAGAAGAAAGGGAAACTTTATTATAATATGTACTTATATGTCGAAAGGAACGAAAAGACTGACTGATACATGAGGCGCTGGGTGCGACCAAAAACAAAAGAAAAAGATTACATCGATGTCGGTTAATAGGATCGCGTCTGCTGTAGGTAATACAGAAATTGAATATGAAAAGATACATATTTCAACAAGTTACATAAATATCCGCATTCTAATTATAAATTAGGGTTTATGAATTTGTATAAACATTCACAGTAATTTTCTAACAAATAAATACTTCAACTAATTCAAACAAACCCTTTAATAATCAAAAAGATCTAAAATCCTTAACATGTGTCCTTTCGTAAAAAAATCCAAAAATTCAACAAGGCCTGCGATCAAGATACCATTCTACATAAAACGAAAAGGTGTCGGGCATAGCACGAACCCGCGACAAGGAAGATTTACCGTACCAAGGGAGATGATTTACGCGTGGAAATAAAAAAAAAGGTTTACAAGCAGGACAGTTTCTGGCGCCTGGGAGAGTTCCGGGTCCTCGCGAGCGATAATTTCGATTGAAGTCACGGGGGCGAGATTTCCTGTTTCCGTGATTCACGACCCCGACGCGTGACGGGTGCTTCCTGGCGCCCACGACACCACGTATCCCACGCCGTCATGTCCAGGATATCCAGGAGCCAGCCAGATATCGGCGCGACGCGTGTCTCGACGCCCATCATCGTTTTCCAACGATTCGTATGCAACCTGACCAGCGTCACCAATTCATTAATAAATGGTTTATTGCGCGGCAGCTCGTAGTCACTCCTGTCGCGGGTATCGATGCGACGAAGATTCGACGCTTCAGGAAGTCGTGTTTTACAGGGGTCGTAGCTCAGACTACCGCCCGCGACATGGTCGGACTGAAGATGAAGAGAAGTTAACTAATTGGAAGTCTGTAAACGTACTTAGGATTTGGGAGTGGTTTGGGTGAAGCCTTGAGATTAAATATGATTTAGAAGAATTTAAAAGAAGATAATTGTTGTATTGTGTAAGTAGTACTCCCTAATTAATAAAAAGAAGAAAATGTTCGAATAACGAAATATTCGGATAATATTTCGGATAATAAAACAATTACTTTTCTAATATCGAATTTCAAAACAAAATTTCTATTCAAAATATTTCCCTGAAAACTTTGAGAAATCCTTCTTCATCCAACTTCTCGCGTCAGATCGCATTTTTTACGTTTCAGAAGCCGCCTTCTATTCGCATCCATACAGAATGTTCGGTTGGCCAGTCGGGCGAGGCCTAGTTATAAATATTCTTTTACAACTTCCTATCGCCTTCCTATAAATCTCCATGCAACGGCCTCCTTGAAACCTATCCTACCACCATCTTTCGCAGGTTTCGAGGCGGACGGGGGCCCTATATTGGCCAGCCATTTACCCGGTGTAAACGTCTCTCGGTAGATGGGGGAGGAAAGGTGCGAGAGGCAGCCAGGCTCGTTGGAAAGGGGCGTAAAAGGGTCGGGGGCGCAGGGGAGCGCCCGCGGGTGCGGGTGTCATTGTTGATATACAACGCGGTAAGTACGCGATAAGTAGACCCCATAAATTCAGCCAATCAGACGAGCCGCCTCGCGCCAAGCCCTGGCCACCCCGTTTCCCCACGTCCCCTCTGCCACCCTGGCACACGTGGCAGCCGCGTTACTTATGTGTAGGCAGCCGTGTACAGTGTACAGGTCGATCCACATTACGCGCGTGCACTACACCACGCATACCAACCGCGACTGCGACTACCACGCGAAAACCAGTCGAACACCAACGGGAATATTTACCTCGGCCGCGAATCGGTTCTATACACAGGGCTCCCATCTTGATAACCTGTATGCTAGAAGTTGCGGTTGAATGCAACTCGACCAGTCTTTAACTCACCGATTACGTTATCGCTCGTGTTTAATGAGCGCAGCGGAATGGTGATTGGATGAGTCCAGGATGGGAAAAGTTCAGTTTAGAATGCTAGCGATTGTTGACGAATATCGTTCTAATAGAATTTGCGGAATTATAGATGCAATGATAGAAAAAACGCTGCTAGGGTACAGCTTTAACCATTTCGTGAATATTGGGATAATACGTTTCAAGTTAATATGTACCTTTTGTATGTCTTGTCTTTTGTATGTCTTTGTATCCTGAGAGTTTTGAGACTCTTGGTATATTTGACAGTCTTGAGAGTTTATATACGTTTCGAAAGCTTGAGCAGTATTCAATATTTTACAATCGTTCAGATTACTTTCATCTAGTAGCATGGATATTAAATATTAAAGTCTGGAAACTCTGGGTTATCATAAAGACTGATCATGACTTTAAAGAACTTCGAATCATGTTCAAAGTGATTCCAATTTATCATCATATATATATATATATATATATACACAAGATTAGAAACGATCGAAATGTTTCAAATCTTATAATCATCTATATGTAATCTTCAAATGGCTTCGACCGTCAATGGAATTACCTTTATGACTTCTCATGATCTTCAAACGATCTTCACTCTCAATGACTCGGCCTCAATGACTCTCTCATAACCTCTAAATTCGTCTCCAATTACAGCATCTCAACAACCTCTCATGAAATCCATCAAATCCTAATCTCTAGACTCGTTAGAAACGAATTTCGCTTGTATCCTTTCAAGTAGAAATTCATCTATATAAAGCAGACATTCTCACCTCCGTTCACAAAAATCTTTCTGATTCTCATGCGTCATGGTCATGTAGCACTCTTTATTCCATAATTAATGCAATGAAGGGCAAAGGTGGCTCGAAAAGATTCGATTCCTCGTTCACGTAACTGCGATAACTCAACATAGTTAATCCTGTCGCGTCGGGGTATTAGTAATCCTTAGTTCGCACGTGACCCCGCGCCGTAATATCTCTCCTCATTAATTGCAATTAAGTAAATCCCCGTGGGCACGATCGTGCTGGCGCGTTATATCGCGCGCATCTTCGCGCGCTGTATCATCCTCTCCACAAGACTCTTCCGATCGAGATGCGCACACGAGAGTGCATTGCACTCCCTGCACTCGAGCAGGGTGCATTATATCGTCGGTCGTGCGTTAATTACGCCGCCGAGAGAACGTTTATCGCGAATTATTTTGGATAAGGCGAGTTGAATTCATGATGCGGCCACATTTGCGAACTTCGCGTAGGAAGCACCTGTTGGAACAACAATCCCTATCACAGCAATAAACTTTGTAAATAAGCTCGCATGGAGATAATAGACCACTACTTTGTGTTTTTATTTTTATTTAATTTGTATTTGTATTTTTATTTAATACATTCACTACCAGGCATATTTCCACAAACTTTCCGCTTACGCCTCTTACGCATTCACTTAATAGTCTTGAGGAAAATTATCACATATATTTGCTGAAAAATTCGAAAAAATACATAGTTAGAGATGAAAGTACACATTTAAAAGTATACATTCGTACAGATGGAATGTAGGAATAAAACGATTAATATATATTTTCTGTATTGTTAAATGTGTATAGTGAAATATTATCAATAACGTTAATGTTTGTGTATGCTTATTAATACAACTTTCTGTTATAATTTATAATATACAATTCCATATATTTGAATATATTTAATAATAAGTATAGAAAGTATTGCTCCTTTTATCTCTATATTGCAACTGTACGAACACTTTTGTCTTTCACTGTATAGATGAATTATTATTAATATAAATGAACTATATTATTAGTACTATAATTAATATTATAATAACAATATATTAATAATAATTAATATTACATTATCAACAATAATAATAACCTTGAGCATGTATAAATAATTACGTCGATGGGAGATGTAAACAAAAAACAAGATGGTTAATGGTGACTGTCACGGCAATGAGTATACATATGAACCATATTTCTTTGATCCTTATTTCTTTGATAAGCCTAAATAATCAGTGGAAATTTCAATCGGAAGTTTTGCGAATTAGTCTAGGCAATTTAAGAATCGATTAAGTAAGAATTTAAATAAGATGTTGTTAGAGTCATATATTTTAGAATAATTAGGTGTATAATTAGTTATTGGAATATTAGAATATAATAAATGCTAAGTCTATTCTTATTTTCTTTTAAGAATTAGATAGTACAGCTTATAGAAATTGGACCATCCATTTGCATTTGCATTTGTACATACAATGACAATTACTACGGAAAGTGTTTGTACTGTTAAGGTATAGAGGGGATTTGGAGAGAACAAGAAGTTAAAATTTATTTACAAATTATTTAAATTTAGCTCAACATGTAGGTTGATCTCTGAAGGACTCGACAACACACTCGCTTGCTTGTTTGTTTTCTTCTAATCGCTTCTAATCGCTTTTGTCTCAACTAAAACCTGGACGTCCTGCGACGCTCACATACAGTCTAGGAGGGGATGCATACATGTGTCTGCTCACTCCTCGCTCCCTCACTCTCACACATACAATATAAATCTACTATCTATTTAACAGATACATACCTTTATTTTCTAATTAAGCGCCTTTTTATCAATTTACACGTTTCATTTCCATAGTATAAAATTTTTGCAATCGTATGGAAGTACTATTGAATGGTATGAAACTTAAATATTTTTCGACCTAATTAATTAATATCTAACTACTATAATAAATACAATGGCGTGTAAATACTTTTTGTAGCCGCTATAAATGGAACTAAGTAATCTCAGCAACTGTACGTTTATCTTTTATACACGCACACCTTAAATCTTTAAGATTTTACTTTTATCTTTTAATTAAATTTCGAAATATTCAAGTTGATTATTATACTCCGCTTGTCCAAATTGCCTATAACAATAAAAAGAGCTTCGTATGCAAGAATCGTCTTGACTTGACAATCGAATTACAAATCTAACCATGTTTTCAGAGAATCGTTACGAGGAAGCGATTTTTCATTCTTCATTTGTTTCTCGATCGCTCGGAGGCAACAGCTTTGTATAACTTATTGCTAGAAGAGAGGGGCACTGATCGAGTGCATTTTAACTGACCGTAAACGGCTTCTTTTTCACTGTCAGCTTGAGAGAGTACAGATAGAAGGGAAATCACATTGCTTCGAGCGAGCAGTTAACAGACTACAAAAAATTTTTTCGTAACGCCCGAGAACAAACGCGATTAATCAGCTCGTTAAATCGACGTATATTGAAATAATCAATTTTATTTGCTTTTCTTATCGCATTTGGATATTTTAACCACGATCAATAAATCTCTATGCCGATTCCTTAGGTTTCCTTAGATTTTTTTTTCTACCGCATCGTCGATATTTGCTAGTAAATATTTGCAGGAAATTCGGGAAAACTAACAGGTTCGATATTCTGCAGACAGAATTTTCGATGGTGTTTAATCTAATCGCGGCTGATAATCCGGATAAAAAGTATTGTAGCCGGAACAACTGTTCGCCCAGTTGTAAAAACTGTGTTCAGGAAGTATAGTGTGGCGAACACCTGGCAGTACACAAACATTCAAGAAATAGGAAATGCAAATCTGTCAGATAATTGCGTGTACAAACGGTCGGTCGTGCGCCTATACGTTCGTTGTCATACTCTCGTTTGTTTTCCCTGCGCCTGGTCTCTAATCCTCGGCTACGGTATGTACACTACACCGCTGTAAATTATAAGAATACCAAAAAATTTTTAAACACATGTAATCATGTAGTTTCAACAAAAATCGGTCTGAGATAAAAGTTGAATGAATTCTCGACATTCGGTAGATCATTACAATAAGAGAAACAATGTTTCATTTTACTTTTATAAGACCATGAAGTGACAAATAATCCTAATATTCAATCTTACCCAATTATTATCCAATCTTATATACGTATTTCGTTGGATAAGAAGGAAATGAGCTGAATACATTATTTAGCGCATTAATTTTTTCAACCTATCCATTAAATCTGATAAACTTCAGTATCTTAATCTTTTATCTAAAAATAAAATATTACTAACAACTTACTAGTAACTTTTCTAGTTTTCTAAACTTAAACTTATATTATCTCAACTTTCAGAACGAAATCGAACGAATCATTAGATTGTTCAATAAGTTAATTCCTTCAATCGTGTCCCACTAATTTTATTATCCGATCTTCATAAAAATAAGTAATGTTCGTAGCTTCTTTTAATTTATCCGAATTGTTGGAAGAGATATCTCGAGTTTTAATAAACAGACATGAAAGATACAGTTGGGGCCAAAAATAAATGGACAGATAATAATAATGAAATAATGGAAATAGGTATGAATGAAGTTTAATGGAACCAGTAATAGCGTTATATGTTTAGGTTTTATTTATTATATATTGTTATAGTATACAGATTATTTAGTAAGTAATTGACATTAATATTTAGACTTTTGTATAAACAAGCCGCATTTAACGAAACTTCATTGATACTTATTACCATTACCTATACACTGTACACTTATTTTTGTTGCCACTTACAACTCGTCCAAAGCATCACGTAAACGACATTGCATATCTTGTTCCAAGTGTATCACAAAGTGCCATAAACGATATTGCATGGTGAAATATTTCGCCGATATAAGCGAAAATATTAATCATATCCCCATCAAGTTCATTACTTCAATCCCTATAAGAACAAAGAAATGATCAACCATCTACCAACTATCTTCCTATCTTCCTAAACAGAAAGCTTAACCACCCTAACAGAAAAAAGAAACGAAGGAAAGCTGGTCGCCTAATGGGTTAATTCCTCGGACTCTTTCCACGTGTAATGGATTACGCGGCGCGGTTATCAGGCTGTCGTTGAGCATATCGAGTGTCCCGACGCAACGGCCTTACCTGTCACCCCGTGCATAGAAGTTGCGTGCAACATGCAGTAATCTACGGGCCATTAGCCACGATGCCCTATAAGCGGCACACGCGATACACGCTTGGAATATCCAGTGTCCATACGACAGGAGAAGCGGAGAAAGAAGCAAGCAATCGGGACACACGAGACACTTCCTCGTGTTGAGCGGCGAGTCGCATCCTTTCATCAGTCTTTCCCCATCCCTTCTCTTTAACCCGAAAAATTCTCTGTGAGCGAGACGCCTTTCTTCGGGCCGGCAGCCACTGCAACCGAGGGGCAAACAACGACAACCGAGAGACGAGCTGCATGTGGCAGCTGTGACGGCCCTCGTCACGTGGCGCACGTGCAAGTGCAACGAAAACTAAAAAAAAAGGGGATCTCACAGTTTGAAACGAGAGACCGACCACAGCCGCCGCCGCGGAGACTTGGTTCCAATATTGTCTACTATCACAAAAAAGTATACCGACTTGCGCAATTAATGACATACGCGGTATTGATTAAGTTTCATCAAGATATTCGTAAGTTTTTCGGTGTTGACATCCTGTACAAATGATTGACAAGAATTTTTTGTGGCAGGTACTTCTTGAATCTTGAATCGAGGAATTTTAATAAAGGTAATTTTGAATACTTCATTGTAGGATAAAAAGGTTAATTGTAAAAGTAATTTTTCAGTAAATTAATGCGGATTTTGTATATTGTTTTAGCATCTTCTTGCGTCTTTTTCTTATATTTTCGCATGATTTAACATCTTTCTAGGAAGTATCGTAGAAATAAAATGGGATACAAGTCAGTGTATTTGTCCATTCTGTTTCCATATTCGTATTTAGTGTTCTATTTCACTCTCAATTCTCTGTGAACACTGATCGATGTGTACTAATAATATACAAAAATTACTAAAGTACAGTGGTTACAAAAAGGAGTGGCACATATCCTTATTTTCCAATGAAACGTGTTTCTCCATCAAGCTTTTAACTACATTTTGCCTTTATAGCATGAAATTTTGATAGTCATACGAACATACCACTAAATGATACGAAATTTGATATACTTGGATCTAATTAATTGTCATAGAATGCTATGATGAATACAATGGTACGCGAATATGTACTTTTGTAGCTACTATATATATGTCGGAGATGAAAGGACATCGGGACCTTCCTTTTGGAATATTTGGGAAAGTCCCCAATACTTTAGTCCATACTTTTATTATAGCCGTACTTAAATAATTAAACTGAGAAATAGTTGCTTACGAGTTAAATCAAATATATTTGTCCGAGATTTATGATAGTGGGCTTGACACGAACGTTGCCACGGTCACGGGAGGGACGTATACCTAACAGAGGTATGGAATAATTAAATAGCTTTCCTTAAAAACAAGGATTGACCCAAGGGATACGGAGAGGTACGGGGAGGAGTATATAAGGGCAGTTTCACTTGGACTGGAGTTCAATTCGATAAGTTCGACTAGTCCAATGCATACGTACGTTGAGTCCCAAATCAACATCGTCATCCCGTTGACCGTGTATTCGTTATCGAACCTAACTTCATCGTCATCGATATCTTGATTATTCAATCATCGCTAACACTTGTTAACTTTTGTAATACATTCGCTTCAACATATATCACCTGATATACAACAACAATGTCCAACTCACAGGAAGATTCATTACACGTCCCAACTTCCAAAGTAAACCTGACATATATTAATAACAAAATGAAATTTAGATCGGGACTGTTCGACAATTACTTCACCGTTTTGATATCACACTGCTATAAATAGCTTCGATAGATTCCGGAAAGCTATAAAATCATCGCGGTAAGAAATACCACCCACGGATCGTACAAACCTTATTTCTCCAATATCAGAATATATCAATGAAGTCATAAACATACGAGGAAACATAACAAAATATTAAGAAAATGCTATTTCCTTGTGAATTCAAAATTTTCAGTCAGAGATTATGTATTTTTGATCGGCAGTATATATCGTTTTTTAATAATAAATGTACTTATACGATTTTCGTATCTAGTAGGTATATTATTCTCCTAAAGGAATATCTATTGGCTGCCGCCGATATTTCGCGTGGTTCACCCCGGCAGCCTCGGTTCGCCACTTTTTCCTCTCGCGATACCCGCCGGTCGAAATATATAAATTAACGCACTTATGTAGCACCCTGCGGCTATTCGCTGTTACCCTGGTGCTACACCTGCGTTTGGGGCGCTGAGCGCTGACAATTACCCGGCGATCGATGTATGGCCCCAGGGGTGAAGCTCGGCACACCGAAAACAGCCACGAAAACGAGGAACAGCCGTGCTATTGTCGGCTGGAACGCGAGGGGGAGGCTACGGCGCCGCACCGGTATACATATATGGCAAATTGCAGATAATCGCCAGCCATTTGTTTGCAAGAGTGCATAGTCTTCTCTCGTAAGGTCTCCTCCACCTTCCACTTCCACCATCCCCTTTTTTTTCATCCAACTCTTGTTTCTTCTTCTTTCCTGATACCGTTTCCCTTCCTACGCCTACGAAATTGCAACGTACATGCATCATTCTTGCGCGATTTCACCCTTTCCGGACTAACAGGACAACATAAATTTATGTAAATTTATCTTTATGGACATAACCGAAGGAGAACGTTTCTTTCGCTAAATATTACAGCAAGTATTTTGCTCTGAGTATTTTATATACATATTTTATTTAACTGCATTAGCATCCACAGTCTAAGTATTACAATTTTTCTGTCATCCAGTTGTAAGGTTTATTAAGAAAATAAGATTCTAGTATAAATGGGATTACATGTCCTATTTGAAAAATTATACCTAATCTATCTGTTCTAAATTTAAGTATACCATAGTTGCTATTGTTGTATGATGGCGTTCGTTGTTGAAAGAAAAATCGATCTCAAAATGGTTTTCTATGGAAGAACATCGGTGATTTGCTTGTGATAACCCTCTAGATATTCGTAAACCATCTTCCTGCACCCTACTTCCTGCTGGATGCTCGTTTCACTCGCTCGTAACAGATCGCCTATGCTTGTAACTCCTTCTTCTGTAAGCAAATTGCCGGCCAGACACTGGAACCGGAAATGGTCCAGCGTATCACAAAAGCGCCGAGTTTTACTTTTACAACAGCAAAAATTCGTATATTGATTCGTATATTGACTGTTCTTGAGATGTAACGAGCTACGTTGTTCGTGAGGAACAGTTGCGGTTCGGAGCACAGTCGCTAGCAGAATATGCTCTGAATCTAAGTTGAGGATAACGGTTTCTGGCAATAATACGTTTATAATCTTTACTCTAATATTCATCTTCGTTAACTTTTGTTCATTTATTCTGACGATTAACATCGATATCTGTACCTTATTGTATCTATCGTCGGTAAATAACTTCAGCAAAAAAGAATTTGTGCCGGTTTTGAATATGTACATACGTATACATGTAGAAATTACAAGATAATTATTGGAAGTATACAGTTCGCAAAGTATTTGAATAATCAATCATTCACTATATTAATAAGCCACGATATTTAATGAGATCATCTTCAACGCTAATTGAGTGTTTAAGATCATTATTCATTTAGCATACTAACTTTTCGCTAACCATTTGTTTATGATAAATGTAACTTGTACATAGATTTTCTGATTGTTTTCAAATTTTTCTATTATAATCACGATGGTCCTGTCTCGTTACTATACTAAGGAAATTTCGAAAAGTCTCATATAGTATAATGCACGTGATTCAGAAAATTCTTTTATGCTATCTATTCGAATACTTTTGCGAGTCACTGTATATTTTTAGATTCATTTCAAGTTTTACCAATATGTATATTCATGATAATTGTGTCTTGTTATAGTGCTAATGAGATTTCAAAATATCTCATACAACACAAAAATGTTTATAAGTAGGTACATATTCAAACACTTTCATGTTTCAAGATGTATTTTTATTAACCTACTTGCATAAATATAAGAGAAAAAAATACGAATTTGTATAAACAGTAGACCATGGACAAGTTGCTCACAAAAAGTGTTACGGGTCGGATTTTATTTCGCGAAATTTAGTGACGCAACGAGGAGTTCGTTTATCGGATCCGGACACGTCTTTGCACTCGAGCGGATCGCGAACTTGAGGAATCACTTAAGAGAGATCCTCTCGAGGCGTACGCTTTGCATATTACATTGTAATATCTCTTCCGACGCGGCGTGGTGTCGCGTCACGAAGAACATTGAACGTTCCAAGGGAAGGAAAGAAAAAAGCCGCAGCGAAGATCGAATTTCTGCCAGGAGATCGTCGTCTTGACGGCGACGCGACGATATTTTATCCCTTATCCGTGGCAAAGCGACAGGAGCGAATCGGCCGTGACTTTATTATCGTCGCGTGGGTGTACCTTGGTCATCCTGACAACTATTCGCGTGCACGCGAACAAATACAGCGTGGCTTCTAGAGGATTCGATTCCAATAGCTGTAACGACGCCCGAATCGTCCGATCTTGATCCAATAATCGTTTCACGGAAATTAAGACTAGGCAGGTGTTACATTCGTTTGGTTACCTTCATTTTATCCGAGTTTACTGACAATGAGCTCGCCACTATCAGATTTCCGACGGAAAGATCTTCCAAGTAGAATATCTTATTGAATGATAAATTCGTTGAAATGTTACGATAAATTTCTCTTCTATTTTATACAATCGTGCAATGAACTTATATATCTACGTGCATTACGTTAATGTTCGGACGCAGCACTGTACTTATTGCTTCGTATAAAAAGGGATGATTTAAGTAGTGTATTGTTTATTTTACGAAAATATGGCTTATTTATTAGAGCTTAAAAATACGCAAACAACATCCTTCTAACAATAAGGATAATTATAACAAAAGGTAATTGTACGGTAGATTTGTCAAATATCATAGTATTTTCATATCACGCTAATATTTCGATACTTGTTTACGTTCTACGATCTAGCAATTCTTAGAAACAGTTCGAGCTATGAAACAGATTTATTTTATATGATTAATTTATATAATAAGGACCAGAAAAAATTAACACTGATGGTTTTAAGATACATCAAGAAATTTAATGCTACGAAAAGGAAAGAGTATTAGTTTTGATAGAAGATAACTTAAAATTTATCGTAGGGAAAGGGTAAAAGTTATCGTGAAATTGCACATTTATTAGTATCAATTGTCGTAGATATTATTGGAAGCTATAAGGAAGACCGTACAGAATTTAAGAAACAAACAGGACAACCCCTTCTTCCCTAAAGATCCATTGTGCAATTAGACATTGTTATCAGGAAGAAATAGTTTACGTACTTTCAAGTTACAATAAATGGTTCATGTTCTCGTAAAACGAGCTACACGATATTTAAATTCCCTCTTGTAAAAATCAACGAATACAGAGACAGTACTGTATTCAAATATTAACCTAACTGTAAGTGTATGATTCGATTGTCTGCATTTTTCTCAATTTCTCAAGCCAAAAATATAATTATTACTCAAATTAAAAAAAACGCATAATTCTCTCTCATGAAACTATTCGTCGAAAGAAGATCGTATAAACAGTCATAAATTCCAATGTGAACTTTAAAAAGTAACATTTGTAATGTTGTCACTTTTTCTGCCTTTTACGATAGTTTCGTTTCATCACTGAAACTTGGAATGAATATATCGATACTTATTGCTTATGTTTTCATTTAGACGCATTCGTATTTTTTATAGCTAATATTTCCATAGTTGGTGGAAAATGTATTACATCGGTAGAATTTGAAACCAATCTGAGAATGTGTATATAAATTACAAGATATTTCTTTCAAACATATGTTTAGTAAAAAATTATAAATATATAAAAATATAAATATACGCAGAATGAATAGATATTTTGAAGATATTAAATAATTGACTGTCTAAATACCTTTCTAATGTCTGCAAAGGGCATGTATTAAATATCTCGTGATTTCTACATTTATTTTGAGATTTCTTCCAAACTTTATAACAATATAATAGCGATAGTGAAATCTCGTAAAAGTGCCAGTAAAATTTCAAAATAGTTCCGTATGAAAAGGTGTCTGCAAGCATTCGAATACTTTCGCTAGCCTGTGTATTTACATTTTGATTTCTCTCTCACAACTCTTTTCACGACAAAAATCCACACAACCAATGTAAAATAATAACTATACTACTCCCGAGTCTCTGTTAAATCTTCTGGAAAGATGACCGCAAGCAGTACGACTCCGTAGGGTGCGTATATCTGCCAGAGGCACTGCCAAAAGCAAGAAACAAAATACAATCCAAGAAAAAAGAAGATGAAGCGAAAGAGTAGTAACCGAAGAAGGAAGAATTTGACGAGGTTGGCTCGCTAAACAAAGTACCAAACTTATTGTTGCGTTTTCCCTTTCGTAAATTCGCGGCAGCTTGGGTTGGTCGCATGGCAGCAGGACGATTTACAAAGCTGGACGCGTGCCTTTTCGTGCGGAGCAGCCGACCGTGGATTCGGTCGCAGCCCATTGGGTAGAGTGGAACGACGATGCCCACGCAATGGGCATCCATCAAGGGTCCCAAACGGGCAAAGGACTTTGTCGAGTAATGGCGACTCTACAAAAAGTTTGGGCACACGCGGGGTAAGGGGGAAAGACGCGCGGACAACGAGACCAAGAGCGAACGAACTGTCGCGTCCCGTCGTATCGAAGAAAGAGCAAAGGAGAGGAAGGTACGGGCCCTGGGACGATTCTTAAGGGCCTCATAAAACCGGCAAAGTGCCACGCCGCCACCCACGTGCCTTCTCGAGAAGCGAGAAAATACGTCCAAGCTGTGGCGCGGCGAGACGAAGCAGCTGGTGCATCGAGCGTGCCGGTCTATTTGACTTTTTTTAATTTCGACGATATACCGACGGACGTACCACTGGCTGTCAGTATGGAGAGGAAGATTGCACAGCGGGACGTACGACCAAGAGGGATGAACGTCGAGTAACGAGCGCTTTTCGACGCGAGAACAGCGAAATTAGCGGGTATCGCTGTGCTGAGGGAGATCGGTCAGTGTTTGGTCGAGTGATTGAATATGCTGAAGTCGGGTAAGTTTGGAAATTTAATATGCATGCTTCTTGTAGTTCTAGAAGACATGTAGGCAGAGTCACGGAAGCGTTCCTACCTTTTTAATTATTAATTCGGTAGGTGGCGAATGTTTGATGTATCAAATTGGTAGTTTCAAACAGAGTTTCGTATTCGCTGCAGGATATTTTATGTAATAAACAAATACGATGGAAGAAGTTCAGAATGGTGAAACTTATCGTGAATTATGAGCATAAACTAAATTGTAATGTACATATAACGATGAAAAACATTTTGATTTATCCAACGTTTTATTAAAACCGCTGGAAAAGAAAAACATTTTGGTTTATCCTATTGATTCAAAATGGTATTCGCAATTCATCATGATAATTAAAGGATGTATGTGACGAAAGTTATTCCAAGCCATCATAAATAACAGAGAGTTTCTCAAAGAGCAGTGTAAAAGTGGATAAGCTCATAATTTGCTAATAAATAATAATAATAATAAGGAAATAAATATAAATGATAAAAATAAGTAAAAAAACATAATTCGATAAAATATCATACATCCCTGTAAGAAAGATCTTCCTAATTTTATTCAGAGAATGTTTCATTCTTATAAATCATTTTCTACAAAAAGTAAAAATCGTTTAATAAAGCTACGTAAATTTATTAAAATCTCTATTGATATCGTTTCTGCTTTCTTTAGTAAAGTTTCTTTAAATGAGATTACAAAGAGATACTTAAAACATCGTGAATAAATTCGACAGCCATTGGAAATTCTTCGTTTCTCAGCAAAACGGCGGTTCGGTTACCTCAGCCTCGAGCTACTTATTGTTTGGTACTTCTATTTATCGCTTGGAGCAGACCGTCTAAGCGAACTGGCCATTGATCATCTATGTCTTTCAGATCCTCGAGAAATTCGCAAAGAGCATTGATGCGCGTCAAATTTTCAGAAAATAGTGAATGAATTGCCACTACAAAGTCGGTTGCTCGACTCTTTATAAGAAGAGTGCCTTACAAAAGTTCATTGATGGCGATATCTCGCATCTTGAATGAATTTCGCGTTTTTCTTCGTCAGTTAGCCAGAACGCTACGCGTTATGTTCAAATGTCAAAAAAAGACCCGCAGTGACGGAAATATGAAACGATTATGCATCGGCCAGATATAGACGCAACTTTAGATAAGTTTAAGATGTTTTTAAATGAAAATTAATTACAAATATGGAAGTGATTAAAGAATATAGGGGAAATAGTATTTAAGATAACTCGAGAAATGAATTAGAAAATTTTAGAACATGTAATTTCTAAAAACTTCGATAACACAAAAGTTTGCAAACTAGAATGTTAAAACATTCGAATGTTAATAATTTCAAACTGGGATAATTTAGATAATGCAGATATTTGAAAATTTGAAAATTCGAATATTCGAAACATTGAAAATTTAGTTATTTAAATATCCGATATATCGGAAATTTCAAAATGCAATAGCACAAAGATTTACAAATTGGTGTATTTAAAAATTCGAATCGTGTATCGAAATATTCGAAACAAAAGAGACTAAAAATTCAAATAATACTATGTAATTCGAAATCTGCATAATTTAAATAAGAACGTGAATTTTTGAAAATTTGAAAATTTAAATATCTGATGACTATTTAGAAAATATGAAAATGTATACTTTTCAATATCCTCTATTTAAATTTATTTTTTTACAACATTTTTGCTCCAAAATACCATGAAAAATATAAATTTTCTGAACTTTTTATTTAGACCTTTATGATCTTTTTTACGTTTCACTGGAAGATCATGGTTCTGCTATACAAGTATCTGTATATACTAATACTCAATAGGCTCTAAAGCATAATATATAAGATCGGTAGAAGTGCCTTTAGAAGAGGAAAACTTCACTTCCCAATAGGATATTCAGAGGATGTCAATGAAAACAGCAATAACCTTCGCCCATTTCTGGAAAAGCCGCAAAATAAGAAAAGAAGCAATTCTCTACGTACTAGGCTCGACAATTACTTAGCCAATAAAAGAACGATGGGAGTCGATTCACTTCGAATTATTCTACAATATCCCCGCCGTGGGTTGCAACGAGAGCGCAGCAACATGGTTGGCTGCAGATGGACCATCCGCCGAAGATAAAGTTTAAGCATCAATGAACTCCAAAACCGTGGGCGAGTTCTATCCTGAATGACTTTTCATTCAGAACTTCTGCTCTATTCTATTCAAAACGATCCTCAACCTTTTCGCGAAACGGAAATCAAAAAACATTCACTGCGACTTCCACTTTGTAAGGTAAATTTCAAACGAATGAAATTCTGAACACTGTTAAATATACGTAACTGAATCGCTTAGATATTGAAATATCATTGCCCAGTCTTGAGAAAATGTTATTCGGAATGAAATAAAAAATAACAATTTGAAATAATGAATTGTTTCAATTATTTTATTATTTGAATCAGAAATAACATAGAAAAAGTAACTTTATTGTGGTGGATACTCAAGTAAGTTATTTTCAAATAATATGTCGTTTGAGTTGATTAAATCATTCAAATAAAATAAGAAATTGTGATGTTCATGTTTGAATCATTTTTCAAATATATTGACTTTAACTGCGAATTGTATTATTAACTGCGAATATAGATCACCTCCGTTCTTAATCCTCTAAGCTAAATTAAAATTTCGTCTTTCAGTTTTTTCGAGAAAAATTTCTATATTTATTCCGACATGCTTTAAATCTTATATTTAACCAAACGATTTATATTTATATTTATATTTATATGATACTATACGACTTTTTGCGTGTATAAAAAGAGAACCACTGGGTTTGAGAGACGCAAAGGCAGAACCAAGAAACATAGTGTCTTTCATAGCGGCAAGCAATTTGAAAGTGCGACAATGGGAGGAACCGGAACGCCTTCTCGACTTCACTGAAATTCGAGTGCACTCAACTTGGAGTTTCGTGACAATGCAAAAGGTATATGACCGTGCTAAAATCGTCGTTTGCTATACATGTCACGGTCGACATACAATGCTTCCAAATACAATGTATTTGAATTGAAGCCGTCCAATAAAAACCAACTGAAATTACGACACAGGAAAAACGTAACATCCGTCATTAATTTCCATCCCAATTACCAATGTTTGTAAATTTTCATAAAACGAATAAAAAACTATTCAATACAATTTATTACAAATTCTAAAATCACCCAGAATATATAAAAATGAAATATTAAATTTTCAAACTGACTGGAAGTGCAAAATATTTGACCACACTCGACTACTTTCCAAGAATAGACAGAAACGTTCAAAGAAAGAAAGAAAGAAAGAAAGAAAGAAAGAAAGAAAGAAAGAAAGAAAGAGGAAAAGAAAGAGCGAAAGAAGTCGGATACAGAAAACAATGGCCCGATTTTTGCGAGAACAGCGAAAAAGAAGGAGGAATAAAAAATTTCTATTCTCTCTACTCCCCTAAGCGAAGATGTTTGGCATATTTGTCACATTCGAGTAATTCTACGGTGGTGTGCACCTGCCTCGGCACGAACCGGCAACAAGACACCAGGAGGATTCATGGTGAACGTAGAGAATAGTAGGTAGCCGGCCACGCTTGTTCTTATTTGTTTGTTTCGGCCTCGTATCTTCGGGTCTAATCGCTCGGAACCAAAAACTCGGCGAATCTCGCTGGAATTTTTGGGGCAGAAGTGAATCCTGATAAAAATCGTTCCGACGTGATTGTCTGCCTCTCTCTCTCTCTCTCTCTCTCTCTCTCGCACGCGCGCGCGTCACTTTTGTCCACGTGGAGGAACGAAACTGGTGAAACTGCTCATCGTGAGACAATTTCTCGCGATGTAATCGTCCGTGGAAAGCACTCGAAAAATATAAAAGAATAATGGTTGGATACCAACGCTTTTTAATCGTTCCTAGCCTTATAGTTTGTTTAACAACAATTATGAAATATTAGGCTATTTAAGAAGTTCGTATGGAAATGTAGCCTTTTTATGGAATTAGTATTTGCTGAACTATAGTACCGGTATAATCCATTGAACATCGTAATTTATTAATTAGGTTAAATCCAAATACTCTTTCTAATCAGAGAATAAGCTTTAACCAATCGATAATTACGAATTTACACATTCTTCCACTTCAAACATCGCAGATAGGTAAAATGCCACCCAAACAAACTCGGTCCACCTCAAATTCCTCTAATCAATTTCAAATTCTTTGCCAACTCTAATCCACCTGCAAGAAACGTCCCTAACTTCACGATATTTATCACAATTTATCCTTCAGCGATCCTCGAGAAGAACTCTCCTTCGTTTCTTTCTCACACGATCATGCGGCATCGGTTGCCCGCTCGTCGCGTCGGCAAGAAGAATGCGCAGGCTCGCCGTTTAAGGACGCCGATTAGTCTCGTTGTCCTAATCGGTCGTGACGCGCGCGTGTAAAATAATCACCGCCTGACGAATGCGCGGAATCTTCCGCCGCGCTGCGTCATCCATGATTATCCGGCGTGCCGCGGTTTTATCGTCACAAACGCGAGTTTCTCCTTCGGTCAACGAACGAGTCACCCGGTATTATGGAGCCTAAATCTCTGGCAACGAGCGAAGCAAATTATTCGGAATTCTCCGACCAAAGATGCCTGCCAAGATATACGTCGTGGCCGTTTCGCTGGCCTGTCTCCGTGGTCAATCCGATAAATGCATTTACGGTCGCATTGTGCGATAACATACTACGCATACTGCATGCGGCTTTGACTGGGGGAAAAAGAGATCGTGATTCAACCATTGAAGCACCAGAGGCAAGATGAAAGCTTTCGACGACGCGACTTTTGTACTCTATGGCCTTTTTGAATATACGGTATGCGACGCAATTATAAATTATAAGACATTTGCATATGCATATGTTTCGTATATAGCGTATAATTATTTCACTGCTGAAATCACACAGTGTGTTAGTTATAACATGTTATATGTAATTAGCTAAAATTAAGTAAAGCGTTACTTGTATTTCTTAGAATGTTACTTTGTAAAGTAAAGATTGCAAACATTTCTTCTATGCTATTTTTCATACCAATCTGCTAAGCTAAAGTAGAGGTAAAATTGATATGATTGTGACACATTGTTATATGTTGTGAATTGTGCCATAACCGCTGTATCGGAGGTCGTAACGAGTTTCTTCTTCTATAAAGTGTGAAATGCATAGACTGTCGATCATATTTTATTATTATTTTTTTTATCCGTACTGGTACATTAGCGCAGAAAAAGTTCAAGTGGAAACGGAAAATTCAAATCTGCCAGAGACCCATATTATTGTGCTTTTGACTACTAACTATTGTTTTGGTTTACAAGGTATAGAGGCAAATGAACTTTGAACAAATTTTTATTGCCGTTTCTTGTATTCGTCAGCCAGAGTTACACAACAAGGTTAACTTTTTGTGCTAACGTCCGTCGATATAAATGTATGAACGTGCTCCCTAAGGTATGAATATTATTGTCCTTTCTTCGATCGGCATAGTAGCATTAAGCGGACAACGATTACAACTGGCATACATTATCTTTGTACTTATTTTAATACTCGTTTCATTATCAAATAAACCTACACGTTTAATCCACCTGATATTTATTTTATTTTTAAAATTTATTATTTTTAAAATTACACATTTATTTTTATCATATTTATCATTATTTTATTGAATTATGTATGATCTATTTTATTTTATTAAAATAAGAACCACAACATTTGACAGATTAGGTTTCATGTTTGCATTATTGTAAAAGACATCTTTGTAAAAGAAAGACATTTTTGGAACAATCTAATATTAATAAAACTAAAACTATAAGGACATCGGTTGATATTTAGTAGAAACTGTATTTTCATTGCTTTTATCCACTTATCTTATTATAAATTTGTCACTTCATTCGTACTACACGTATCTTACAACGTAGATTATAATATGAAATCCTGAATGAAGTAAAATTTGTTAGAGGATTTCAATGAACGTAACGAAAATTAATGACCGACGGTGTACATCGATTGAAAACATACGAAACATTCCTTTTTATCTGTTAAATTACAATACAATCTCCAATATTTATCCTTAAAGTGCATAACTTCATCCATCGATTACAAATCTTTTCTCAACTCCTCTCTAATCAAAAACCAATCAACATCTTATTCCCCGTAAACCCGCCCCTTCCGCGTCTAATTTAACGCACCACAATTTATCCCACATTGATTACTCACCGAGAGCAAGAATTTCATCCTTTCTAAATCAAAAGCGATCCGTCCACCTCCCACGGGGTTCTCTTTGGCTCAGGATGGAGGCGAGAGGGAGCAAAATAAAAACGAGCGGGTTTCCTGAGAGCCGTGTTCGATCTCGTCTACCCCGGTAGGTCCTTAATGACTTGTACAAATGAAGTTTCGGTAAAAAGGAAGAGGAACTGTTCTGGCGCCCACGGTGCAAACGGCAGCCACTTATCACGGCCATGATGGAGGCCTCGGGAGGGAGTCAAGGATGGGAAGAGGACTGAAATTCAACATCGTTTCCATCGACGAGACTCCATTTCACGGTATAACGCAACGTGCATCCATGCCAAGATAAAAGCCTCCAACTGGCTAACGAGATATAGCGTTCGTTTATTTTCCCACTTAGACCGTCCAACGGTATATAGGTAACCTGTCGGTATTGATACGGAAACGATTCGACGGACTCTTGATGAAGACCTTAACGCCAAAGAGAAGCCACGTCTTTCAGAGTCAATCAGCTGTTTCCAAAGGAGCGTTACCACCGCGTCGTGTGCTTTAGAAGCTGATAAGTGGGAATGGATATTCTTGCGTGGCTATGATCTTTGTTCGGTTGTAAATTTTGACTCTTTTATTCATTTCAAGAATGGAGAAGATATCGCGGGTATATTTTGATTTCATAATTAATGGAAATTGTGAAATAACAGTATCGTAGTTTCCCACCCTATAAAATACATCGCAAAAATGTTATGTATTAATGTTATACAAATTATGAAAGTAATGGAAGAGATTACAATATTTAAGATACCAAAGGAAATATGCTCAACAGCGAATACTTGCTTGCCCGTGAAATAATAAATAATAAAAAATAGCAAAAAAGAAAAGAAAAAAAGAAAAGATCCTGATTTTATAAAAGACAGTCTTTGTAAAGAAACAACAGACAATTTCAAAAAATATTGCATATCCTGAAATAATCAGAAAGAAACCCGAATCGAAAAATAAAGAGATAAAAGAGTACGTGAAGCAACGAGTTAAACGAACGTTCGATCGAAACAAAAATGACCAAAGATCGTTACACGTTATTAAAACTGAATGAGAAAATCTTCGAATTCCTAGGAAGGGAATAAAGAAGATGGATTTTCGCTGGAAAGCATAAGAATCGAGGGAGGCTGACATGTGTCTACAAGAGCGAAACATCTTCATAAACTTCGATCTCTTCTTCCGAAGTCGATCGGTTTGCCGAAAAACTCAGGGTCTCCGTGTGCGCGTTAATCCAATACTAGTTTTTATCAAGGGCCAGGTTTCAACGACGCGGACGATCGCTCATTGTAAATCGATAGGTTGCTGCTCGATGAGTCCGTGACTCCGCGCAAAAACCAATTCTGGCTCCTTTCGTCGAGCAAGCAGACCGCCGAACGAAGAAATATTTCCCAGGCTCCTCTGATATTACGGAATTCGTCGGGACAACATCATTCGTGCAGCTGCACCGTATCTTGGAATGGAAGCCGAGAACAAATTTCGTCTCGTACACGGCTAGCGATGGGATCAAGTTCCATTTGCGTGTCTAATAGAAAATATTATTATGATACATATGTTATTCGTTTGTTATATCTAAACTGTGAGTTTTTATGCATTTATGGAAGATTCGAAGATGCAAAGATGCACGAAATATATAAAATATCAAAATATCGAACTACGCAAAAATATATAAAATATGAAAGATATATATAATACTCGTTATAATATTTAATAGATGAATAATTACATTCCTAAAAATATGGATTTGCATAAATAATCTAATAATATTCACATGGAAATCTGTATATTCACTGGAGATAATAATCCTGTTTCTTGTTTGTATATTTAGTTCATTGAAACAGGTACAATTAAAGTGAAAATAAAATGTTGCTTTTGTTATAAATTATGATTGAAGTTGGAATATCGAAGAATTTTTAAAGAAAAGGAAACGAATTTAAATATCAAGATTTTAGAATCACCAAACTTCATAAATTATTATTATTCATAAGTTAAGAAGAACAAATATTAAAAACGAATTCAGTGTAGCGAATTTTCTCCATGTTCAAATCAATTTTCAAATTATACAAAATGCATTGAGCTTTGATTCCACTCACGGTACACTCGATTCCATCGCTTCAGTGATTTTTTCAATCGTTCCTTAGATATTTCGTCGAGCTTACCGATCGCCACTGATCGATGCAACGACGAAGTCTACATTGTTATTGTTAACGACCACAGCCAAACTCTTTGTTGCGGTTTTTATTTATAAGAATCCTGAAAAATTCGAGTCGATTCATCTCTGCCTCTCGCTTCCGTTTCTTCTGGTTAAAAACGACGTTCAGTCGCGATCTTCCCTTCTCACGCGTCAAGTTAAACGACGATATAATGTGGCTGGAGCTTGAAAGAACGGGGGGAGTTCCGATCCAGAACCGCAAGCGAGCAATTCGTATACAAATGCGATACTTAAGTGGCGACACTTCATAACAAGGCGATTCGAAAACTGGTCCGGAAGCGAGCTCCCCTATCTCATTTCGCCCCAAGTGGCGCACAGACTGACAACTAGGGGGACTTGCTGTTTTCGTTTCTTTTCTCCTCTTTCCTTCATTGTGTTACCACTAACAGCAAGTGTAACGGATTCGATATACGCTGCACTCGAGGGGTTCAACTATTATATCTGATGAAATGTACTCTCATTGTCCCCCTGTCAACGGGGGGGGGGGATCAACTACTGCTAAGCTGTCTGTAGTTAGTTTAGGTATTTTGCTACTGCTTTATTCTATTCGATGGTCGATTGTTTCAGTGAGTGAAACTCAATGTCGAAAATGCGTGATCAGTCGTGTTCGATTTTTTGAAGGATAGCTACATATATTACCGTTCCAAATTATACGCATATTTGCTTTTTTTAATGCAATACAACTTAGCTACAAAAGCAATGATAGAAAAATTCAAGATGACTTTATACTTTGTTAGAGCTGATATTATTTTTGATTTGAATGTATCTTTGAGAGGTAATATGCAATAAGGGAATTGGCATCTGTAAATGTCAAACATTATTATACAGTTTTGTCATTTAAGGAGTTATCTTTAACTCGTTTACTTGTCAATGTACCTATATAAAATAGAGAAGGATTATCCTGAGTAATTCTAAAAATAATATTTTAAATATGTTAACACTTGGATGAGTCGCGTATTTAATTTTAACATACCATTGATAAACAATTAAAATAAACAATTACTATTTCATATGATATAGATATTGTGTCTAACTACAAGGAGATAGTAAGTTGCTTTTGATCTATCTAGTAGAATGCGGATATCTATGCAAATTCATATTTTTATAAAAATCATTACAGAAATAGGACCTAGACAGAGATTTATTTCAGCCAATAAACATTATAAAGTGTATTTTGGATATTTTATATATTTTTGTCCCTTGTGTGTATTCTATGCATTTTTGCACATCTACATTTCTCAAAATTGCACAAAAATCCGCAATATAATCATTTGCTATTAATTCATATACATTTACCATTTATATATATATATATAAATTATATATATTTTATCATTTATTTTATATTTATATTTATATTTATATAATATTTATGCATATAAATATAAATCGAGCAAACTGTCCACATACTTTTATGAGCGACACTGTATTAAAATAAGACATGAAGATATAAAGATATTAAGACACAATTGTTAGATGCATATTATTTTTCGCACAGACTTCAAGATATTGTTTAGTAATAGCTAATCATTATTATCTTTATTTGCTTATAATAAAATCATTCTTGAAGAGTATAAATAGAAGACAAAGAATAAGTACTTAAATATACGTTTCCGTAGAGTATTTACAAGTTGTCTCCTAAAAGGGGATGCAAGAGCTGGATATTAAAATATTCAGATAAAATGACAAGGTTCTGTTTCAAACGAGGCACATATTTTTCTCGGTGCTCCCAACTTCCAACACGTTTCGTCACGAATCGAGAATTGTCACGAGCTCCGTGAAAGAAGATTGCCCCACTCGAAGAACGAGTTTCATCCAGGTAATTTCACGTTTGATAAATGACTCGTATATTCAAATAATTTCAACCCCAATTGAACCAGCTGGCTGCTGTTTACCATCATCCTTTTTTACCTTTTTTCAGCAAGTGTAACGGACACGAATACATTGACCACATTTCCTTTCATCAAAACTGTCACGTACATGTACTGATAAAAACTTTGTCTTCGTCGTAAATTCATGCACTTCGTGTTCTTCATACTCTTCATACTTTCGGGCATTAACAGCAGAAATGTAGAATGATATACAGAAACATTTAAATATTAATCCTGTTTCATTAAAGTTTCATATAGCAAATAATTCGTCATTATAGAATTCAAAAAGGAATATTCTAGAATTTGAAGAATTTATAACTGCAAAACTGGAGAAGATATATTAAAAATAAACTAAAATAACGAAGAAAATATCTGTTAGGTTGTAAGTTGTAACATGAAATATGTGTTTTTTAACATCAATTTTACAAATTTTTTCCTGTAGTTAATAATAAAAGTATTATAATTTTTCTACAAATCATTCGAAGTTCATTTCGAAGTTTTACACTAGAATTTTTAACATACAACGTTTACGTATATGAAAGATTAATCGTCAGAGCTAGTACATTTCATGCGATATCTACAATTTAAATACATACAATATCTACGATTTAAATCTTAAACCCAAACTTCAGAATTCTACGCAAATGAAATTATTCGAAACTCTATCGTAAAATTCGGAGCATTCTTGAAACGTTACACAACAATTACTTTGTATTTCTGCGCTTCTCCAAACTCCTCAGATATCTCATATAACTAAAAAGGTAAGTAGCCAGTCAAATCACGAAACGAAATCACGCACGTTCGTTAAACAAATAAACCTATCCGGTATATTAATTGCGATAGCAAAACTCATTCTGTTGGGGACACGTTCCCTTCCTTTACGGCGAAACGCTGAAAAATGACCTTGCGACGTCGGCGTCATTAAGCTTCATTTACAATCCACACCTCATTATAATACAGCGGCGTGGTTGGACTGGAAGGGATACCCCTTGAGATTAGTTCGGAAAAAGCAGCTAACGACTGGCGGCGTCGACGACACCGAGAAAAAATTGCTTTTGCAGCCAGCAGCGGCGAAAGGAGCGGAGAGATGCGTGCTGCCGCTCCAGCTTGAGCAATCGCTCATGATTTCGTTGGTTTTTGCTCATCAATTCAAGCCACACCGCTCCTTTTCCAACCCTCTTACCGTGCCTTTCCGACGATAGTCGCCAACTACGCTCACCAACATTCGAAACACTTCGCTTTTTGCACGCCACACCTATTGTTGCGTCCTATTTGTGACCGATACGTAACGTTGCTTGAGGCTACTTGAATTATGAACAACTTACATTTTGGTTATACAAGCTTTGGTTATACAACGACAGACAAAGAGGTGATTTCACGAGAAAAGATAACTCCAGGATATGGTTAAAATAACATTTTTTCACGCAAATACGCTTCGCTTTCAGCAAAACCGAATTCAAAAATTTGCTTGGCTAATTACCGGCCGATTCTTGGTAAACAATCAGCAGGAGGTTTATGCTACATGAAATAAATAAACCTTAAGAAATAAGCTAAATGTGGAACATAATTTTTCCATTTAAGACTTCATCTTTAAGAAGATAGAGTTTGGATGTATTATTTATATAGCGACTACAAAAAGTATTTCTACATCATCGTATTTATTATGGTAGTTAGATTAATCGTGTCTAAGTATATTAAATTTATCGTGTATCATTTGGTATTATTTTCATGACATTACAAAAATTTAATATTAGGTTATTTATTACATTAATATTAGATTAATAACTAACTTTAGGAAAATAACGTGCAATATTTGTTAAAAGACGCTTCGTTAGAAGATAAGGGAGTACGCCAATACTTTTTGTAGCTACCATAGTTAAAAATGACTATATCTAATACTGTATACTATGATCTAATATACGCGTACTTGATTTCTTAAATTTCATTTTTTCGGAAACAAAGCGTTCTAATCAAGTTTAAATAAAAGTACTCGTACTAAGCTTATATACTTGACAAATTTTCAAGCTCGATTTTTTTGAAAATAAAGCGTTATATAAAAATATGGTACTTTATATTTTTTGTTTGTTTTATCAATTAATGGAACATCTTCTTGTATAGTTATTAGATTATCAATGTTTCAAAATTCCAATGAAAATTTTCATTAACTGAACTAAATTCAATGTTCTAAATGATCTGCTATCGATTATATTATCCCAAACTCATCGAATAAATCAATGCAGAATTGTTGTGAAATATAATTAATGAAAAATTAAAATGTAATAAGACTAATGTAGCGATCTAAATTTTTAAAAATCTGTATTTAATCTTATACATACACCTAAATAGAACAAATCAAATATCTACCACTTTCTGCAATTTATAAATGAAACATCAACGTAGCGATAAACAAAAATTTTTGTTGATTCAAATCTTAATTTTCTCGTTACATTCGACAACCCTTGACTTCATAAACACCTGACGGCTCAAAGCTATAGTTCTTCAATGGTAGAAAACCACGCATGACGCAATGAGAATGCGTTACATAACAAAAAACGCATAGCAACCCTTCCAAGAGTTCAGGTGGCTGAAAACGTTTGTCGAAAGGGCATTCACATTACACCCCGAACGGACGATATTCAAGGATATTCATAAGTCTTTCTGGACATGTGTCCTTTCTCACAACACTGTGAAGCGATCACTCTGTATTCTGATTTCTTATTCAGATACGCCGTTGTCCCTTGGTACACCGGTTATGGCCCCCCGTCGATTCGGATAAACCCGTTTAATTGAGATCATCCTTACGCGTCAAACAGCCGATCTTCGGTCGAATTGAAAGCCGAAAAGGGGTGGAACGGGAGAAAAATGGACGCAAAGGCTAAGGGTGAAATCTAGAAAAATTTCATCTAAATATTATATAGAAATTCGTTATTATACCAAAGCAAATTCCAAAATAGCTAATACAGTGAAATCGATGTGAAAAATTCCTACCAAAGTACTACATTTAACATTTTTAAATGAATGAAACTCTTAAAATTTTATTTTGAGAAATAATCAAAAAATTGTTTCTATAGTCTTTGTACTTTCTGTTAGTATAAATTCCTAGGAATACTCAATAAAAAAATTGATGTTTTAAAAATTGACAACCTTTCATAGCACAGAAATATCGATACGTTCGCGTTGTTTTCATACTTCTCGCGGGTTTCGATAAAACAATAAAATTAAATTAAATGGACATTCGATGGACAGAGCCTATAAAATATAATAAAAAAGAATCGCACTCAATTAGTCCAAAGGCTAACGTTTTACTTTGGTTTCTGTACACATATTACATTGCATCAACGATAGCGTAAAGCGAATCTATTATTCCTCGAGTTTATTCGCAAGATCGTGATCATTCCTATCGATCTTCGTTCTTCTACAAGGCTGACGCGCTACTCTCGCAAATCCAGTCCGAAATAAACATATCGGACGATAAGAACGGCGTGTCACGTAGGAACGTATCATTCTTAAACGACGTTATGAAAGAGCAAGCGAAATTGAAGATGTCAGCCACGTCTAGACGCTGTCTCGTCAAGCTACCCGTGTCGACCCTTTATCCAATTGTCAATAATAAGTGTCCTTGCCGATGTCAACGACGGAAATGCATATTATCCTACAACAAAACGTTTATATGTTTAACGCGCGTATGAAGCCGCGAACTTCCCCGATCAACATTTTGGCTGATTTCGACGGGAAATAATAATTTGATTGAAAATTATTTTCCGAACGATAAGATATCTTTCTTTAGTCTTTACTATTTATTAGATTTTTCTGATACACTGAGTTATAGCAAACATGTTTTATTCGCATATCTTCGTCACATCTAGTGGAAATTGTGACGAATTTATCTCGACTGATGAGAAATAATCAAAATTTTGATCAATCATTAGTAAATGAGACATACTTTAGTTTACTACCTACGTCTTCAAAAATTCTATAATCTAATATATATTAATCTAATCTTAATTTTCTAATCTAATAATCTTTAATTTTATAATCTATTATATATAATCTATTAAATATTATTATAACATACTCAAGATGTAATTATTTATATTTCTAACGACGATCAAATAGATAATGAATGCTCGTTTCAAAAATTTTATGGAAAATCGTATTTCCGAAACTTTCACTGCGACCATAATTTTTTCACGATCGTCGTATAAGTACCATTACGAGAATTCCGGAGCTCGTTTAGGGTCAATAAAGTCACTGAGGTTCCAGAATTGCAATTAAACGTCGTTCTGGCCAGTGCGTCATCCCTTTACTATCCAGCTCTGCGCACTGCCATAACGGTTTATGCTCCTTCATACGACTTTATGCGAGTCAACGTGCTTTCACATAATCCTAACTATTATTAACACACGACAGATACGTTAGAGTCGGATATGTGGTTCGAGAATAAAATGTCCTGTACAAGCTATCAGGAAGCGTAAAGTGTTTATCCATGACCAGTATGGTAACTGACAGAGGAGCCTAATACGGAATAGAACATGGCACGTTCAACGGCCAGGTTTCTGTAAAAAGTGACCATTCTGCATAGACTCAATAGCAGGTCCCATGAGGGTTATTTTTTTGGAATGATTTCCGTAGCAGGAAACACGTCGTCTAATGCAATAAGACTATGAAACGAAAAAGAATGGAACTATACCTTTGGCAATTCACATACAATCGGAAATTTCAAATAACAAGAATAGTTTTATTATATCATGGGAATTAAGTTATGTATAAATTACAAAGTTACTTCTTTGTTATATGCAATTAAATTATTTCGGAAGAATATTAATATATTATTTTAAAGAATATTCTAGGTATATTTAATTCAGAGTTATATTTTAAAAATTTTTATTCTTTTACGAGTTTAACTTTGTCATAAGTGTTTGTGTTTCGATATCACTTTCAAGAAATAAAAATACTTGTAATATAAAGTTGGAACGAAAAATTATGATTATTATATATTTTCTCCAAACTGAAGAACCTTATTAGCGATAGAAGGAAACGTGCTGGTATTCATTTATTATTATAAATGATCTAAAGAATATAGTATAGTTAACGGAACCTTCGAGTCACAAAATATTAATACGAATTTCCTTCAACACGAATCTTTGAGCGAAAAAAACATCGCTATATAAACCGTTCATTTTTTCTTTCACCCTAAAGAACCAAGCTACATATCTTCATTATCAAACTATAGATGATTATGTAAATTTATATTTTTATGGACACGACAAAAAAATGCAATTTAAACGGAGGACTCATGTTACTTATTAAAAATTAAGAATACTTTTGGATGTTTTTTCTTACTTTGGATGTTTCCTATATTTTTGTATATTATAGGCATTCGGTCCAGTTTTGCATCATTGAATTCCATATAGATGCATAAAAATTGGCAATCTAATTATTATAATAGCAGCCCACGTGTATATTATAATAATTAGATAAGATAAAGGGGATGTTGCAGGAGACATCTCTTGGATCGAATTATCCTCTAAAAACGTAGGCACCTGTCGTGATTTACAGTCACCAAATTATAGTTACACGGTCGGCAATGATACAGCTCAGACCCGCGCTCAGCGTCATTATCCGCCATGGTTGAAACCGCGAGATATACGATCGGTCGCGAACTCAAGCACGGATCGCAGACACAAATGTGTGCCGCACAGCGAGTAACAGGAGAATTTGACAAACTCCTGCTGAAAAATAAGGGGCCTTGTGACATGCTTCATCTCGCGCGAGCACACTCACTATTATTATTTGTTGAGCCGCGTGTTGGCTCGATGTCTCGAGCTGCTGGCTTGATTTATTACGTGGTTGCTGCTGCGGATGTGCCTGCTCCGAGTGTGAACTTGACTGAGAATTGCGAGAGATCTTATGGATATGGATACATTTTTTTTTTTTTTTTAGTAGAGGCTTTTGAAATGTTTGATTGATTTTTGGTGTTTGATTGGACGTGCTGATAGTTGGTAAGCAATCTAATGGTTAGAAGTATTGAAAATGTTTGTTCAATCAACAACGACTTTTATTAACCCTTAGTTTAGATTAAATTGAAATTCAAGTACTAAAATGACGATATATCGCGACAATTGAATATTTGAATTCTTAGCATAGAGAACTTCTACGTTTATATTATCTATGTTGTGTATAACGTTTTGAAATTCCATTAGCGCTGTAATGACATAATTACTACTGTCATGACCATATTGGTCACGTATGAAGTCAATCTGAAAATACATGTAGAAGTTGTAACACATAAAAAGTTAGTATAGAGCCGTTTTAAACATACATATAACAAATGTTAAGAATGGTTATACTGAATATTGCGATACGTAACTTCAAAGTTTTTAAACAATATAATCGTGATAGTCGAGGGTAATAACAGCGCTAATGAAATTCCAAAATGTTCCGTATAACATATGTAATAAATTCGTAAAAAGCGTTTACGAATGTCCGAATACCTTTATGAGCCTGTGTATGTTTTATATATTTATCTAAGTTTAATATGTAGATCATATAGTAAATTGTATGTTAGAATTGTATGTTAAGATAGAGAAAATACAATTGTTCATCACAACTATTTTAGGTTTTATAGATTCAACAGCGGGAGAGTTAATAATATTAAATGTTACAGATATAACAGAATATATATTCCATAAGAATAGAATGCATAGTGTAGCAATCAAGTATTAACAAATTTGGCTCAGACACTCGATCGAACACTCGACCGACAAAAGAGACCAAATAACGGCGAATGTGAGTCAGCTGACAATAGACCGCGTATCTGCCTACATATAATTTTAACGAAGCGAAAAATCTTAACTATGCGCGATCTAAAGATTTCTTTACAACCAAAAGATTACCATGTATATTTCTTTTAAAAAGGTTGTTGGTGAAACAGAAAATAGAAATACCAGTAAACAGAACTATAAATATTCCATATACAAATGAAATATGAAAAATATTGTATGACCAATTGCTAATTGGCACAGTTTTGTATGTACTTTAATATTAAATGTTTGTGTGTATGCGTATACACGTATACTTCAATAGAAGTATGCTAATAAATCTATATTTTTCATGAATTATACAAAATATTTCAAAATATGTTCATTTTTTAAATCCATTTAAACCATATATCAAAATTCTCAAGTAATAAAACACTCAACTAATAATTAAAACATTTTACTTCAATTAAGAACAATATTGAACACAACAATCCTATACATATACGTATATTCAAATTCATCAAATCTACCCATTACAAACCCAAAATTACGATTATATTACGATTTACTAAGAAGAAGTATGTGTATCCAACAATTAATAACATGTTAACAAATGTACAGTCGCATTAACAAGACTAGATGACCGTATAGTTAAGAGGAGACTTTATCCGAAAAAGTCACCTCTTCTCGAGTTACGTTCCACTTGGCGATTTATCAATTCTGAGTGCGTGGAAAACCGTGTGATTGCGATATCTCGCAAGGGATATCCCGTTCCTTGAACACACAACTGCAACATTCCTATGGCTTTTTCGATGGAGACGTAATGGAAAAATAACGACGCCTTCCTACGCGCGACGCGTAACCGCAGGCTTAATAAATAACCCCGGTAACAGGTTGCGCGGGCCGAGCTTGCGCACGCGAGCCGGAATTTAGCATACCGCGTAACAACGTGTAACTCGTGGCCGAAAAGCCAGCGAAATCGAGCCCGCAATCACCTAAACGAGAAACAGGAAGATGAAGAAGAAACGAGACAAGAAAAGGAGCAAAAAGAAAAAAGAGAAAAAGAGGGAGAGTCAAAACAGCGGGTAAAAAAGACGAGCAAGGCTAAAACAGAAACAAGAGGAACCGCGTATATCTCTCCCAAAAACGAGAAAAACCGACGATTTTATCACCGTCGTTCCGACTGGCACGCGGTATACGAATACTGACATTTTTTCAATGATATCTTCTTACTCCTCCCAATTTGTAATGCAAGTCTTAATAAATAAAGTCCTCCGTGCCCGGGGTCCACCTCGCTTGTAAACCGAGAAGATACGCGGACTAAGATTAACAGAAGCAAACAGAGGAGGAAGGGGTTGGAGCCGCTTAGTTGCTTGATGGAAGAGAGGGACGCAAGAGCACCGAAAGAGGAGAAGATATCCTGGTTCGAAGCAACAGAGGCCCCTGTGGGACCAAGAGAAAACGAGACGAAGACGAGGACGAGAACGCAACGAGGCAGAGAGCAGGGAAAGAGAAAGAGAGGGAGAGGGAGAGAAGGAGCGAGGAGAATGGCCGCGTAATCTACGTTTCCATCTCGTGGCGCGCGCGTGTCCGTCGAGATTCTCATCCTCGCCGGGACTCGGATGGGGCCCCGTGGATGGGGGCCCCGTGAGACAAGGCCACCTGCCGGCTCAGGGAGCCCCATCACCCTTCCCTCACCCTGCACCCTCGCTCTTCGCTCTCCCTTCGTCCTCTACCGCTCGCCAGCAAGAAGAAGCTACGGTGGTGGGGACAGCTCTACGGGGCCTTACATTACAGGATACTGCCGCCTTAACCCCTTCCCAAACGAACGCACCGCTATACAGCATTCTCGCGTTATGCTTCTCAAGCCCGGTGATCCTCGCGAATGATTACGCGGTACGAATTTCTGTCGGCCCGCCGGGAATCTCCGAGAACAACCCCGTCCTCCGCTGGACAGACTTCACTTGATGATTCTTCAGAGAAATAGATAATGTGAATTCGATTGCAGATCGAATGGATTTGAATGATTTGTTTCAAATTGGCGAAAAAAGATCGACACATTGCTTCAAGTGAAATTTACTTTGGAACACTCCTCGAATAGTTAGAAGATCGTTATCTGTCACTCTAATTTTTGCACCTGCTACTTCAGTCTTCATGTTCCTTTTAACGATTGTTTCGAAGTCAATCTCTATTAAAGTACCTACTATATGAATAACACGTCAATTTATCTATGTAATACTAGCTTTTATCCGCGACTTTCTTCGCATAGATTACTAGCGTACGGAGTAATATTTAAACAAATTAATGATTATTCTGTAGTAAAAAATATTAAACTATAAGAAAACTCGATTTCAGAATATATATGACGTAAACAGTAATCATCGTTGTTTGACTTTTACATCCACGCGTATACAATTCAAATACCAGACAAAAATTCTAAAAATTAGTCTTTTTAACTCCATAGCTGATGAGTTGCTCCTGGATGACCGTTTTATTTCCTTTTATTCAATGTACAAACAATTTTCCTGCTGTTTTGTTTGTATATGGATAAATATAGATTCCTTTACTTCTGTTTGTTCAGTTGATTTTTTTTTTTTTTACAGAGATCCTTGTATTAATCCAGGATACTTATATATATATCGCTTGGTTGTGATGGATTGTGTACATTTCGAGTGGCGAGATACGTAATTAGATATTTTTTAGGATCTCAACAGCATCAAAACGGAATTGTTTCTCCCTATTTATTCTAAAAATATATACCTCAACTTTGAACAATTATTGGTCAAATTTTACTAAAGCAATTTAGTAATCCCAGTATTAGGAATCATCCGTTCGTAATTCCAATTTTCCGCATTTCAATTCGACGCATTCTTCTCTTCGTTCCGAGATTCCGGCCATCCCAACTAGCTGATATTATACAACTAAGGAATACTCGCGAATAAAGCAGTCTACGAGGCACATTCGGTAGCGCGATTTCACTGAGAAGCCGATCGAAATGGCAGCGCCAGTTGGCGCGATAGGTTCTCCGGCGAGTAACGATCAATTTGCTAATGTCGACGTGTACAGAGAAAGGAGCAGCTGGTCGAGAGAGCCGACCACTCGCTACAGTCAGAGACTCCATCGATTATATAGCCCTTGGTAATACCCCGATAATTCGCGTCGGCAATTTCCTGGCACAGGTGATAATCTCCCACAACGATAACCCGCGAGAACGTGACACAGCTCGCAGCCCCTCGTGTAACCGTGTTTTCTCTCATCTTCTCTTCTTCTCCTCTCACGTGGAGCATAGTTCGGAAGATGATCGACTCTCGGTTTCGAAGGCTCGTTGAAAATCAGAGGAGGGGGAGGGGGTCCAGAGCGTGTAATCGCGGCAGGGGAACCCCCGCTAAGGTGACCCCGGGCACCCAACGCAGTAAATCCCTGTAGTGGTTCGAGAAACGCGAGACCCGTAAATTACATACTTTTCTCATGCAGAAAGGATCGCGTTCAGGTGCAAAGGTCGGCAGAAATAATGACGGCGTGCCCGTGGAGATGATCTATCCCGCAATATCTTATGGCGTAGCTCGCGGTCATCACGTGGCGCTCAACCGGCCAGCTCGCGAGCTTCTTTAAATGAGCTTCCTGTCTTTTCGTGGCTCCGTGCAAGCGTCTCAGCTCTGATTAAAGCGTAGTGGATAGCAGAGTAGGTATGTGGTACACATGAGAAATGACGAGATATAAAGCGAACGAATCCGTGAGGAAATTGATTCAGATTGGAATTAGAATGGTGAGGTTTGTGTCAATTTCTATTACATATATTATTCGTATCGTAATATAACAGATAAAAAAAAACGCCTAGTATGGTTTTAATTGATATACGGCTATTCGCATTTATTCGGTCAAAATGCTGACATTATTCATGACATGTATACATTTGTTTATAATAATTGTAATAATAACTAACTGATTATTATTTAATATATTAAAACAAGTATTGTATTTTATATGTCAATATTGTATTTATATGTTTTATTTATTTAATGCACATACCTGTACTTTTATTAATTAAGAAAGAATAAACTAAACGAATAAATTCAATAAATTCAAAATTCTTGAAATGACTGAATATGTATTATTGCAAATTGATGTATATACTTCACACTTCACACTTTAATGTCTGAATCACCCGGAAATCGATATACGAAGGAGTAAAATTAAATTTTACCGATATAAACTTTTATAAAACTAAACTTTTTTTACTGTATAATATTCATAACCCTCCACTATGATCATTGAAAATATCGGAGTACATATGTGCATAGATCTTGAGGATCGTTTATATAACTGCAACCTTGAATGGGTTACGCCTTTCCCATTAGCCACAAAGTGTTAAACCCTCTCGCCTCGAAGTGATCGGAGTATCGAACGATCGTGACGCGTTTACATCCATTCACCGTAAGCGCGTTGGTTGATCGTCGACGAGCGAGCACAGCTGGTTTTCGTGACTCGAATGCGTACCAATCTATTTCTCCAGTTTTTCCTCGGCGAAAGAACGAGGCACACGTCCCGTCTCTAACAAAGCGACGTTACTTCCCGTCGCGTGGGTCCGCGCCGTGACCGTGGTGTATCGATGCACCGCGAGAACCGAGTGCATTCACACGCGGCTTCCTCTTCGACGCGGCACGAATGAATGAAATCGCGTAAATATTTATGGAACGTCGAGACACGACGAGGGCCGGTACGAGCGGATGCCGCGCCAATTGCTCGTTTTGTCCTGTGTTTACAATTCGATTACAACCATGTCGACGAGCCCTCGGCGCCACGGATACGCACGAAGGCTTCCGAAAATTTACGATGAATCGATGAATTTATTTGACGAGCTCTTGATAAATTAGAAAATAAACTTTCAAAGTAATTTAAATTGCTATTTACTGCATTCCTTTAGCTTGGTAGTGTAGGTTTATAGTAATCAATCGAACTACATATACATATATATATGATAGAAAATATGTATGTTTTAATCGCTCTAGAAATTTTATTTTACAGTCGTTTAAGTAAATATTGATTTTCTATAGATGCTTATTTAATAAATCTGTACGTTTGGCATTTACTTCTCCAATAAATAAAACTACGTTCATTGATTTTGATATTTGATATCTGACATTTGAAACTATATTTTTTCTTTCCATTAAAAGCCTGCTTCAATTATATTCCAAGTTCCAACTATATTCAAACTTTTCAAATACAGTAAAATAACATCGTGCTGCTGTAACACGGATTTGCTTCAACACAGTTACACGAATCCTAACTACTGTGCTACTCAGGGAATGCATGTCTTATACATGTCCTAAATGTAAATCGTTCCAAAAATATTTAAAATTTGTTAACTAACTAATAACTAAGTAAATTAAAATTGTAAAAAAGAAAAAGAAATTCTATAATCGTATCTCATTATGAGTTCCTCTTTGGCATAACCTCGCATTGCTTTCAACACATGATCGCGATACGGAAGAACCACATTAGGGTCAGACACGAAGAAAAAGAAAGGAGCGATACGAAAAGAACTCTTTCGGAAGCTTTTTACGCTAAAGGAAAAAGCGTATCATCACTCAGCTCGTGACACTCGCCACTTTCCACAGCTATGAACCTCGACGTTTAATAATAAGGCAAAAGTGAACTGGCAGTTTGAGGCCAGTTTCTTTCGGCACGTATCTCTGCGGTTACCGTGCCAGCTTAACAGTTGGTTCGCGTGAATATTTTTTTCCTTGGCCGTCCGCCTCGTGCCTCATCTGATGACGTGACATCGCGATTACATGGGAAGAAGGGCACCATAGGTGATCACGAAGGTTCTTTCTCATGAAACGTGCGCCAGTATAGATTGCAACCTTAATATTCTTCGAACTGCGCGACAAACGTTTCGCACGATTAGCCCGAAGCGCTCTTACTCGAATACTTCGACCAGTCTTTAACTCATAAATGCACAGCGTTGCAGCATAACTTACATTTTCTGATACAGTAAATAGATAACACTTGCTATACTTTCAGTATACGTAGTTAGTTGCAATTTATTTGTTAAATTAATACGTTAATCAAAGTGAAAGCCGATAAATAAAGTAAAACAAATAGTAAAATATGTATAAACAAATAATAATAATAAATATAATAATGTAATTAAATAAATGTACATAATAAAATAGATGACAATCTGAATTGATATATTTTCGTCATCGTATAAATTTGTCGATTCCAGATTCGTAACATGATTTAAGCTTTCCTGTAAATGCTGAAAGTTCAGCGAGTTGTCTCGTTTCACATCTGTTCTAACTATAATTAAAAACTTAATTCGAACTTTAGGATGAAAATCGTTGCGAAACAAATTTTTCTCCTGATGACACCAGTGATGAAAATATGATATTCGCTAAGCTCTTCAAAAAGCAATAACGAACGATTAAAAAAAAATATTTGCGTTCCGCTGAAAAGGATTTCGTATTCATTTACCATCGCGTATGAAAGAGCTGCGCGAAGAAAGGCCGGGTGGTGAGGAAATATGTAAATCCTTTTTCAGAAAAGAAAAGGTCTATCCTAATCCTTCCGCCACTGACTGATTGAAGTATGCAAATTTCTTAATGACGGATCAGCCAGAATACCGCTGAGACGTGTGACGTCATGCTGCGTCCAGGAGGTATCAAAATGATTTTGATAAATTCGAACGTTAGATCCCCCTTTTTCGTGGCACCGAGGAGGCTGCGGCTCATCTATCAATATTATACGATCCGTGAGAAGAAGACACGGGGTAACTCCTTTATTTATGCCTCTAATCGATTCGAATCGGCCGACGAGAAGTTGTTCAAGTCAAGAGACACGCAACCGATCGTGCTCGGCATTTGCAATCCGAATATTCATTAGCCAAAGCGAGGAAAACCTTCATTTAATCTTTCAGAATTGAATTACGGATTAGCTTTGAAACAAGCAAGCACAAAATTAAATATTCTATAATAATTCTTCATTTTAATTAGAGGAATTAACAAAATTGATAAATATAGATATCTATAAAACTATAAGTACTATTTCTTCTTCTTGATCTTCATTTTTCTAACTCTTTAAGGATTATTTCTAGCTTTTCTTTGATGAATTTTGATTACTTTATTGCTCTTTATGGATACGATTTTTAATTTTCTTTTTAACTTCTAGAATATTATACAGCGCGTCCCTGCAATTATAATACAATTTGCAATAAGGTAATTCTACGTAAAAAATCAAGTCGATAATATGCAATATAACTTTTTCGTATGATGATTCTTTCATCTTCGAGAAAGTCGAGCTTGAAAATTTATAAAATAGCAGTTGATATACCTAATCTTTGATCTTAATATGCATAATCTTTTTTAATAATATGGCAGACGATTTTGCTAATTTCTATTGGCTCGGTGAACGTTCGTAAGTCCATAAAACAATACCAATTGTCACGCAGTGAAGTCGCGAATCTTCTGATATACCGCACGCCGAAAAGAGAAAAGATAATGTTCGGAGGGACATCATATTGCCTCGCTGTATCGTGGCAGCGGCAACGATCTCAACCAGACACGAAGCAGGTCGCTGTTGCGTTGTGTATATACGTAAACTGTCTGTGGCTCATACTTTCGACTCCTGCTTCCTTTAATCATAGGTGAATGTTTCACATATCTAAACCTTACTAGGCAGATGCTCTTTAAAATGGTGATAATCGCATCAAAATCCGTTCAATGATTTTCGAGATTAACCCAAATATACAGACGCTTACGCTTTATTTTATACCATGTGCAAATAGATAGACAGATGATAGTGAACTTGGCTAATTCTGGACTGAACAGGATTAATATAATCGACAAGAGCTTAATTGTAGATATAAATACAAATCAAAAATATCGAATGAAATTTTGTCACAAAACGTTTGTTTTCAACAGAAATGAACTTAAATACGCGTATATCAAGCCAATTACTATTACTTAACTGAATATGTTTAAATTCTATTTTGTTGAAAATATGACATTAAAGGGAAAAATTTTGTTTTTCACTTTGTAGAATAATCTCCTGTTAATTGTTCACTCAATCCTAATCGATAATTAGCCAAGATCAAGTATATTCGAAGAATTCTCAAACTTGATTTTCTGGAAAATGACGCATCGTATGAAAAAGCTTTATTCTATATTTTCAACTTGCTTTTTCACGTCGGATGTTAGTTATCTCTTTCTAGCCAATTGTATCTTTACTGCTTTGACACGTTGTGTTTAGAAACTCGCCAGTGGGCAATGAAATTATTGAAGTCGCAATGTCGAAATTACAAAATAACGTCCATGTAAAAGATAATGTTATCTACAATGTTGCCAAGTGTATATCTAGTATCTGTGAACGTCTCTACTTTATAAAAAAGTAATAAAAATTCAGAGCAAATAGGTTTTCGTTTAAAAATTAATCGTTTTAATGTGAAATCGACAATTTATGTAGGTGGCTTTAATAATTAAAAAACAACACGGCATAAATTAATAACTAAAAACCTTCGGAGTCACCTCTAGAAAAACCGATTCGTATCACGCATAATAAAACGCTGAATCATTCAAAAAACGCCAATGCAAGGTCCGCTAACAAATGACCATCCACTAACAATTAGATCAACACGATAATACGCATAAATCATTCCATTTAATCAGTTCTCGATCAACCTCCCCTTTGCTTCCAGATCTTTCAATGACGGTTGAATCGATCAAGGACAAATACGCGTGTTGAACCGTTAGATAGCCCGGTAACATCTACGGATCGAAGAATCGTGCGCCAATCGAATCGATCCAGACGACCAACAAGAATCTGGAACGATCCCCGCTTTTATCCTCCGGTAAGAGTATAAATACCGCTGCTGTTTTGCATCGACCGAGAAGAGGACACACGACACGACTGTGAAAGATCGACATTGATATTCTAGGGAGCCTCGTAGGTGACAGTGATTTACATTTGAATAAGGTGGTTGGCTCAGAACTGGGGGAAAACGAGCTCGGGACTCGCGATCGAAAAGTAAAGGGGCGAGAAAAGAGAAGGGGAGAAAAATATATATGGGGGAAAGGAGGATTGAAGGATCGGTTCGAAGTCATCGCAAACTAATAGACGTCTGATTGCGGTTACCGCGAGTTTTGACTCGTCAGTACAAATATTTATCTTCATCCCTGCGTGCATTCACGCACGGCGTGGAACGGTCTAAGGCGCCGATCGTGCTATCGATGCATATAAATGCATTAATCTTGATCGGCGAGCCTTCGAGCGCGCTCCGTGCACGCACTACGCGCGTATTCATACCGCGTACCACCGTACGTACGTAGGGGGCTCGGTCAATATTTAAATTATTGCTATTGATCGGTGGGGTGATTAATGGACACCGTCGCCGTAGAAAATCTCGCCCTTCTATCAATTCGAGCCTCGTCGATTTCGAAATTCCGCGTTATCGTGCTTTCGAGCTGGTGGAATTTCAAAAGAAATAGCGAAGAATAGAAGAACGAGAAAAGAAAACGCGTTAGGAATTTGATGGTTTGCTTTGAAAAAAAAAAAGAATAAAAATGGTAACGACGTTTGAGGTGAGATCGTTCGTCAAGGTGTCAATGACTCGTCAGAAGATGCGATCAACTCGAGATTCGATAGAATGAACGGTGACGAGCGAAGAGGTGATTTAATTGAAACTTCATTGAAAAAGCTTTGATGCAGGATATTTTGAACAATTTTTAATATGATGAGTTTCGAAGAACCCAATACAAAATTTGATTCATCTCTATTCTATTTAATATATTGATAAAGATTATATGATAAAGATATGTTCTATAAAAGGTAACAAGCGTAATGTTCGGTACTTTATGGTATTTAAGTTTGAGATTCTTTTTCAAAGACAGCTCGTTTTTTCCATAACCCAGGATCCCAACGAATAAAATGCATAAGCGGACACGAGATGATTCCTTATGAAAAAAATAGAAAGAGAATACATATGCAATAAATTCTTTCATAGGGTCTTTCGTCTTTGAACAAATCGAGTTTGAAAATTTATCGAGTATACTTGAACATGCCTAATTTTGTACTGGACAGAAGTAAATAATCGAGCGGGGGTACTCCACGTATGAAAATGAACAGAAAATATAGAATAAAATTTGAACACAAGGCTTTTTATTTCCAAGGAAAATAAATTTCAAGATTTATCATATACCTGTGCACTTGCCTAATTCTTAACTGAACATGTTGAAACTCTACTTCCTTGGATATGAGGCCTTAAATAAAAAAATTGTATTTCTCATATAGAATAACCTCTTGCTGGTCGTTTACCATACCTAATCGGTAATTAATTAAGTTTAATTATACTTGAGAAACTCGATTTTCTCAAAAACTAAGCCTCGGATGGAAAAGTTTTAATCTATATTTCCTTCTTATTTTTTCATAAGGAATCGCTTCATGCCCGCTTGTACATGTTATTTGATCAGACTTTGTATATTGCGGCTTAAAATATTATGCTTTATAGGTATGTCCAAAATAAACGGGCTTTCACATTCTGACTCTAAAATTCCAACTTATCAGCTCATTCCGCATTCGTGAACGTACTCATTGGTCCAATCGAGAGGAACTCCGAGTATTCTCCTGCGGCAAGCCGATCGAACGGCTGCCATAAACGCATTTCAGATCACTCACTGTCAGTCTGCCGTTATCTATTAAGACAACAAAAAATTTCTATAAGCTCGCCCACGCAAATATTTCCAAATGTCAGACCGTGATCCTAACGCTCTCGAGAGACAATCGTTCGACAGGACGTTCACGACGATATTCTCAGAAAACGTATATACCATAGTACGAGTGTGGTGCACGCGTGTACGTGTACGTAGTTGCTTTCGTGCTCGTATATCCGCGACGTTCCGCGGGCGAAACTGCACGGTGAACACGGAACTTTATCGTCTGCCGTGCGCAAGCCTATGGTGACCGCCTGCGCCCTTACCGTTTATAAATATATAGTCGGTTGATCTTCTTTTTTCAGTTTTCGTTTTTTCTGTTTCTTCCTCGACGCGACGAGGTCAGCCACGAGAGAACAGAACGTATTCGAATGATCGTAGTATGCATACACGCGGGCATGCACGCGGGTATGCACGCGGCCATGTTACGCGGTAGCAAGCAAGGGCCATGTCCGGGTCAATGTTGCATAGCTGCAGGATGCACGTCGATGCACATGTATGCACTGGCGAGCTGCCCTCGCGCAGATACGCGAGGAGAATCGTTGGAATGCACGGGGAAATTTGCCCATTTATAGATCGCTACCTGCCTTTATTATGTATATCGCAGTTATTGCAAGTTTGAATACACAGCTGTACACGTATTCGCATCGACGATTCTCCTTTGCGTTCTTTCATTTGCTGCCTTTTTATTCTAGTTCAATACGGAGGATTTGACACGCGATGCTGAAACAGATATGGTGAAATATGCCGGCGCTGAATAGATCGCGTCATTATATTGCAGTAGGATTTCGATTAACACGTTCAGTTTCAAATCGATACATATACAATGTATCTCGAGGAGGAGGAAACTCTTCAGTGTCGATATCGATACATGTACCGACATTGCATTTTGTTTATTTAATATTTCTCAACAATCTGACCTGTGTGTTAGCCATTTTTTAAGAAATACCAAATGAAAAGAAAATTATTTTCAGTTCATTTCAATATGAAATGTAGGAATAGTAAAATAATCAGGAGACGAATAACCTGAAAAAATTTATTCTTTATTCTTAGAAGATCTATTTTCTTTTAGAATATAATCATAAGCAAAGGTATACGTTTGGTAGGTATATGTTTGTACATATGCGTCTGTTGTACATATTTTGATTAGTATAAAGGAAATCGTTTTGAAAATTCAATAAAGAAAACTGGAAGATCGTACTGAGAAATTTTTGTTTCTTATCCGAGTTCGAGTTCACCTACGAGACTACATTTGTCCCTTTGTATGAAATTGACACAGCGATAGGAAAATTAAAAATTTCGAGATTTATAGAATACATCGATCCGTACTTTGAAGATTGGAAATTATAAACTTTTAAAGAATAAATAGACACCCTTGCAAAGTCGTTGTGAAGATTATTTAACCATCTAATATTATCTAAATCAAACTTTTTCATCTCCTTGTACCCCTTTTGTCCAGCAACTATCTCTATCTTTAGTACCTCCAACCTTTGTTCCTTTAATCCCAATTTCATCTTAACTCAGAAACACTTCCATTTTCTACAATGTAAACAAGCAATATGCAATGAAACATTGGAAAGGCTGGCAAAAGTCAGAGTCATTCCTCGTGTGTCTCAGCAGACGTTTTCACGCCACTCGAAAAGGAGAGAAACTATCAACGGATGTAGGAGAATCCGATGAGCGTACGCCACTGGATCGGTGTCTCTTGAGGATTCAACGAGATCTTTGAAAATCAGCTCTCGAAGGGAAGAAGACACGGTCGGTCGGCTGGAAACGATCGAAGGAAGGATCGGCTGGAGCTGGCTCGAGCAGAAAAAGCATGCATTGTCGATGCGTTGCAGGGACCGCATGGACCCTGTCAGCCATAACAAATTGTGACTTCGGTAGCCGGACGCGGTGTTGCGGCCGTAGCACGGTCACGTGATTAATTGTAACGTCGAGGCCGCATGGCTCGCTCGATTTTTTCCACGAAATTATTTGCATGTCAAGGCGGATTGATGGAAACGCAGGAAAGGCGAGCAGAGCACGAACGTGGATAGCGCGGATCCGAATGCAACGTGCAACCACGCCGACGTGTGTTTGTGTTACACACAGAACCATGATGCATAGGAAGAGCGCAAGAAATCCCCATTCCTGCCAGAACATTTAACTTTCAAATGGGCCGCCCGATCAAACGCGCCACGACGACGTGCGCACCACGAAGGCCGGATTTTCGAGAGCGTATAATTTCCGCTTGAAATGCGAATTTCCGCGATGTCGCTGCTCGATAAGTGGTGCAGTCGACGATGTTACCGAGAATGGCGAATTAATCGACGAGAAGAACACGGACACTGAAAAACTTGGTCGGAGAAAAACTTCCCAAGACGGAAGGTTTCGACTATCTTCGTTTGCTCGGCTGGTGGAGCGGAGACAATGAAAGGAATATCTAAGTTATATATATAGTGCGAAATACTAACTATCAGCGAATTATTATCCGGTAAGATTGCTGAAAACCTGCGAACAATGTGAAAATGTATACGATCTACGTATGCGCGAATGAACCTTAAGTTCGGCTATGACTTGGAGAATTGACAATTTGCACGTAGCAATTAGAATAAATCTTTCTGCTATATACAGCAGCTCCAAAAAATACTTATAAGTACTCTTATTTTCCAATGAATTCCATTTTCATTCGGTCGCGTACCTTTCAATTATCTTTTGTAAAGTTAGTATACGCTGACAAAGTTGTTCGTCGAATAACTGTAATTGCTTAAGTTGCATTGCTTATCTTGTTGGCCGTTTGCGAATGATTTCTAAGAAAGAGATACTCAAGTAACAAAATATTATAGAAAATGCAAAAACCTTCCATTCTTTACCATAGATTATATTCTAAATAGCTCGATGCAACGAAATTTCCATTTAAATCAGTTCCTCAAAAACTCAACCGAATAACTCTCTCTAAATAACTAAAAAACTCTTTCATGCATTCATAAAATAGCCAACGAACGAATGTTCGAGCAAAGAAATAGCAAGCAGAGTTGATTTGCATCGACGAAAGCTAAGAAAATGAAGAGCCATCGATGCAGAGCCGTTGGTCCACGCGACTGTAGACAGAGAGAGAGAAACACGCACGCTTCTGCCCCTTCGATTTCTTGCGCTATTGGCGCACAGTCCAAGATTCGGGGCCCATAAAGAACGGCCGGAAGACAATGCAACGACACAACTCACAAAGAGACAAAGCCCCCAACTGGCGGTCGGCCACGAAGATGATATCACATGCTTTACGATCGTTCCATGGATACTTTATGCCCCACTCCGCCCTCTTCCAATGCTTTTCGACGTTTGCTTTGCGTTTCCTTTCGACTTTTTCTCTCTTTCTCTCTTTCAACACTCGCCAGTGCTTCTTGATATAAGAATATGCAGATGTCGCGTGATGAAATATCCACGCCGGTTGTCCCTTCTTTTCTTCTATCGTTGCCCTTGCCCCTTACTTCGCAACTTCGTCTTCTTGTTTTAGCTTCTTGGCCTCTCTTCCGAAGGTAAGAGGAGTTACACGATCCCCTCGATCGCCCTAACCTTCTCCATGGACCTGACGTTTCTATTTATAAGAGAGGTTCGCGGCCACTCATCACCGTGACTCTGTAGAACACGATTTACGAATGTACAAACCTCGAGTTATGTAATTACGCTCCACGACAGTGATACTTTGTATGGAAATGTAGAAAGATGAACTACTGTCCACAAGGAACATGTCAGATTCATGAATACATCCTGTCGATTTGTGTACGAGGGTTTTAGAGTTTAGAAGATACGAAAAGAATTACGTAAGTATTGGAAGATCGTGGAGATATAGGAAATTGAAATATAACTTCGAAAAGGACAATAAATAGTCAACGAAGAGTAATCGTATTTAAGATAACTAATTCAACAAACTCGAGTAGTATGACGAGACTTGACCTAAAATTATTTTGAGATCAGTGACAAGATATCGTGTCAAGCTATAATGATCGATAATACGGGAAATGGAAAACATATTGATGAAAACGAACTGGAACACGAGCATAAATAAGATAATTACATGTGTGAATTTACATAAAGATTTGTCGTCTACCATAATCTATTATATAATTCGTTAATAAAATTTCCAGAACCGATAACTCTAATAACTCTTCGAAAATCTATTGTGAAGTCAGAGACAAAACAAGCATCGCCTGTTTGAAAATGTCATCCTGTGTAATAGAGATGAAACTATCCGGTCTAAAAACTGGCGGTAACGAGTAGAAACAACATCGGCACATTAATTTGCACACGGTCGTACGTACAGCGTGAATCATCGGCCCTTTGACGGCCGCCGTTCATGTTCCCCGACAGAAAGATTCGCGGCTCTGCGATCCCTCAATCGATTCTTGAATAATGAAATTCCACGATGACGTTATCGTGTAGGAAATGAGTTACGTGATTGTCATACGTCCCGGGAGTACTATGGCGAGATGTCGAACGTCCTTTCGAGGTTGCTGCTGGCTGCTGGCTGCTGCCTATTGTAAGCTGTCCAGACACAGAGCGCTTGGGAATAAGATTCGTGATGGAATTCATCGCGACTGTCATTGTTCGAAACGTTTGATCGGGAAGACAATGGAGGGATGGGTTTCAGTCAGCCAGCGGTTCTCTCTAATTTTTTATCCTGTTATATTAGTATAATTTGCAAGATATTATTTAAATATCTCACATATTATATTTATTTAGACATTTATATATTTAGATGCCTTATAAGGATTCATTAGTTTATGGCACATTATCAAGTAGTACAAAAATTTTCTGTAGTCTCTGATACGAAAATAAACAGGGTTGTAATGCTTTGATCGATACATATTGAAGGATCAAATCAATTGTAAAAAAGTGTAAAATTAACAAAATATATTACGACTTTTAGTTCGTAGTTAACGAACTAAACAACTTTGTTGGACATATTGAAAGATTATTTTGAAGATTATTCTCTGATTCATCGCTTTTAAAAAATTTTATTTGTCGAGTCCATAGTGTGATTAATTACTTTTTTTTTATGCTAGACGGAACGATAAATCGATTATGAACAATTATATTTTGAAATAAATTGAGAGGTTCTAAAAGAAAATGATGGAAATTTTTATCCTAATAGAGAAAGTAATGTTATCAAAATTTCTTCAAAAGTGGTTCAAATTTACAGCTGAGTCCATATATGCACATCGCCCCAAAATAACTCTCAGCCATACCTACTCTACCAATATCGAGCAGAATGTTTCGTGTAACCCTAATTACTTGCACGACATCTGCTCTGTCCCAGATGTGTCTCTAATTTTACCGTCCAAACATGATAAATTAGAAAGGCGTGTGTTATCCGATTTTTCACATTCATACATAAAAATCCCCGCACCAAATGCTTCTAATGAACGAAACTTAATATCTATCGGATATATCGAGCAGCGGAACAATCAACATTGTCGCGTTACTCTGCAAAGCCAACAATAACAAACATTTTCTTTCGACCGAAGTAGCCGAAAGGCCACTCGAAAAGATCCATTTAACGAATAATCGAGACTACGCTTCTTTTTCGAGTGCGGCGAAAGAGAGGCGTCTCAAAGGTCTGGCAACAATGGATACTCATCGTTCTCCCTTGTGATTCGATATGCGTTTGATGGACGTGAAGATGGCCCGGGCTTTCTTTAACTTGAGCCCTTCACATCGAGAACGAGAACCCCTTTTTTGCCGACTATCAGTGAGATATCACCTGCTGTTTGGAAAGCCAACCTCGAAATACATATTGAGGCACACTGTTCGATCCTGATGCGGCACACGCGTCACTTCTCGAGTAGAATCATCTCGAAGGTGAAATAAAGGATCGACTTAATCATCTCGCATCACTGATACCAGCAGAATAATTCTTTTGGAATTCTTTAAAAACAACCAGCTTTTTTGGACAACCTTGGTTTTGTTTGGATAAAATCATTCAAGTAATATCGCGTTTTTCGTTTAGTAAATGAGCAGATGACTCACAATCAGTAAATCATAATAATTAATAATAATAATAATAATAATTAATAATAATAATTTGGTCGTAGATGAAACCAATCGTTATATTCTACATACATCCATATATTGTAAATTGCGTCGAATGAATATATATCGAACCTGAAAAATTATTCGGGTAAACATTTATACAAATTCAAAATACTAAATAAAATAAACAATTACTTCATACGGTATCTAACATTGCCTACAATAAACATTGTCAACAATGTGAATTGATTTAGACACTGTCATTATCTTAATATTATCAGAGAGAAAATGCGTAAATGCAAAGTGTAGGTAACGTTTTGTAAAAGACGTGTGTAAAATTAGGTGCAAAACATTAAATATTATAATATAGCGTATTTCAACCTATTACATGCTTTTTCGAATGCGGATTTCTCCAATTCTTGAACCGTGTTAAAGCAGCACTGTGTTGTACGAGGATTTCGCGAATTCTGTTAGTACGAATCCATATTGTAAATTGTAAGACGTAACAGTACGACATTATACGGGAAATGCCTCTATATAAAATTCACGTGACAATCAACATGTTAAAGAGTCAAACAATCATCTCATCATCTTTAAAACTAATATCTTCGAAGCAACTAACGGAGATGGTTCATCACCGTACGATTGAGCCGTACAATCGCACGCCGAGCAGCTTGCTTCCGGTTGCAGAAACGAACCGAAATATACTCGTAAGTCAGCCGAAGAGCTCCGGCTGTCGCACGTCGTCCGCGGTTGAATTTATTAAACTACTCTTAATGCAGTGCGCCTAGTAACGCGGAATAAACGACCGTGACCGGCTACTCGATACTCGTTCGTACACCCACGCGACCCAACGGCCGCTTGCTCGACTCAGCACCAAGTTGATTTTGCAGCCTCGCGCGACAAGGCACGGCGAAGTGAGATATCTAAGATAGCTGGGGCAAGATCGACCCTCAATCGACCACCATCATTATTCTTTAGTCCGTAAAAGGCACGAAGCCACCGCGCCAGGAAATACAGAAGCTGTCGCCGCTAACAATAAGTAGATCGCCCACGCCAACTCTCATTCAAATCCTTCCTATGTACCTAACCGTCTAACGATCTAGCGATTGTGAAACTTCTGATCGATTTCGTGTAGCATTTCATCGTGAAGATAACGATGTCATATTTTGATTAGGGGCACCGAGATCAAGTTGACATAGTTTGAAATTCTGAGATGGGTAGGTTGTCATTGTGAGGAAAATTATTTCTTGTTACAAAATGTGTATGTTGTTTATGGAATAAATTGATGAAATGATACTCCTTCTTATGGCTACTATAGTTTGGAAGCATTCTACGTTTGAGTATACAATGGAATTTCATTTATCTGAATCAAACAGGGAACAAATAGTTTCTGTAGATACGAAACTCTAGTTTCTTCAAATAGTTTGTATAATATAAGTCCATCGTTATCCATAATTTTTCATTTGAATAGTAGGTATTCACTCACGTAGGAATTACGGAAATATTCAAAAACAATCCACGAATTATATATAAATTTTTGAAAAATAAATAAGCATCCTCGCAAAATCCTAGTATTGTAAATATTATAAATAACTGTTTCGTCTGTTCATAATAAATAATATAAATAATTATCTAATATTAAATGAATAAAATTTTTTAGTCATGTAAACCGTAAATATTAAAAATAGTCCGACACTTTTGAATAGTAATATACAATAGCGCGTGAAACTATTTGAGCACTTTCAGAAACCTTTTATGTATATGTATATTATGCAAAACATTTTGAAATGTCAATAGCACCGTAACGAGATACGACTGCCGTGATCTTATTGCTAAAATTTGAAACAGATCTGAAAATTTAGTATTTAAAAGTTACAAGATCTTTATTGGAAGCAATAGGAATCTTCGTAAAGATCACCGAAGTATTTGAACAGGCAACCATTCGCTGTGTTAACAAGTCACAATATTTAGTGAAATCATCTTTAGTGCTAATTATATGTTAAGATTATTACTTATACCGTATATCAATTTTTCACCAAATCTACTTATGTTTCCAATAAATATCTTGTAACTTTTATATTTCATATATATATCTTTGGATTGGTTTCAAATTACACTACTGTAATCACGATAGTCATGTTTCGTTACGGTTCTGATGAAATTTCAAAAAATTCGTATAATCAATATAATATATTTAAAAAAAATTCTGTAATAAGTATTTGAATACTTTCTTGAGTCACTGTGTATATATAATTGTAAGTAACCAAAAAATAAATACGGAAAGAAGATATGACAAATATAAATCTACAAAGTTAGGAAGTGCATGGGAATAAGTTCATCCAAGATTTGTTTTCTGCGATTTATATCTCGCAGCGATGACAGTGGAAAAGAACGAAGGAGCGAAAGTTGACGAGTCGAGCTGGCCGACAGGGGTCCGTAAAAACAAGAAGTAAAAACGGGGCCGTAGAAAAAAAGGGGGAAACGGAGGTACTAGTCGTGTTCTTCGGCGTAAACCGCCTTAATAACCGGGCCCATCGGGTTTAAAGTCAAGTTCAGCGACTTTCTGTCCCTAGGGGTCGACGCAACCTGGAACACCAACGACGACAACTGGCAGCAGCGCGATAACAGAGAACGGGAAGCCGGCCTGCCGAGACAGAACGTGTTCGTCAAAGAGTTTCATTCATCCGCGCGGCGAACTTCACTCGTGTGGACACGTGTGTCTTGCAGACCACCATTGCATTGTAAACGGGGATTTATGCTCTTTCGGTGACACTCGAGCCTCTATTTTACGCACTTCCTCCTCTTTCTCTGTTTTTCTCGTCGCAAGTAAGGGACCTTGAAGTCAGAAACTAGTATCTTTCAGTAGATTTTGAAAATTTTTCGTTCGAAATTTAAAGACTTTGCATACAGAGACTATATTATCGTACGTAAGTATGTATGTATTTGGTCATTTTATACGATCCAGTCGGAAGATTCATATTTTTATTATATTTTCAGCATTATGATCGAAGAGTGTTTCTCTACTGTTTATTTTTTACTTCTTGCCATAACGGAAACAAATGGTCTGCTAAATTGAAACCGAAACAAGGAATATACATGCCTGCATTAATCAAGTTCCATACCTATTTGTACTATGCGAATAGCTGATATTTTATAAAATCTGTACAAATTATTAGAATGTGATTGGAAACACGTAATCCAATCATTCGAACTTCAGCATTGAACACATATTCTTAAAGTCACTTAGCTTAGATATTTCCGTAGAAGCAATTTTCATCCACCTTTGATTAATCCTCTTCTATTTACAATAATTAATATCAACTATGTATTGTCTTTATAATATATATTAACTGTATACATACATATAATTACCTGAGATACGATTAGAAGCAAAAATTAGATTAAAGAGCTTTATTTGAAGTGTATTTTATTGCAAATGTCTAAATAGGTATTTATGGACGGTAATATATTCGTTCTTTGGCAATGTCTTTGTAATATCAGGTATGCTGCAGAGTTTTGTTCGTTTAACGCACATTTATTTTAAGCAAGTGGAAAATTTTTGTAACGCAGATTTATGGCTCGTTCGTCTTGCCTGTAGCTATTACCATCAATAAATGCAATAAAATATGTCGAATAATAGATAATACGAGAAAGATGTCCGTCGATACAGTTCATTTACGGCACTGTAAACTTTACGAATATCAACAAAGAATAAATGCTGCTGAATAAAGGAAGAAACATAGGGGAATTTGTCAAACTTTTTTTAGACAAACGCAGTGCAGGAAGTGGTTCGGGAAATTTAAGACTGAAAACTAGCTTTGAAAACGGGCAACACTCCGAAAAGACCTTCGGCTATCAATGATGACACAATACTTGGTCGTTTTAGAGGAAGTTCCATGTTTATCAACATCAAACATAACGTAAAGGTTTGATTTAGCTTAATGAAAAAATAGTACTTTTGGTGCAAGGATCAATAGATCTTTGAATTTTTCTTCGAAAAAAAATAATTGTGTCTATTGGATAAAGATATTATATTAAAGACACTATATTATAAGAGATTATAATGTAAGAAAAAATATTTTATTCTAGCGATATTAGGTACTATATGTACAATACATTATATATTATGGATAATGTTGCAATATTATAATGGGTGTGATATAATAATATGGAGGGTATAGAATACTCTAGAATTATATAAGATTATATACTTTCACACATGGAAAGGTTTAAAACGATCCAACAAGTTTCCGTCTTCTTGACAATCAGCATTTTATTACGAAATGTGAAATATTATTAATCCTGCTACGGTCTCCGAATTTTTATGACCCAACCTTGCTCTCTTTTTACCAAACGAGTAAAGGCTTCCGGTGTTTTAACAAGTACTTCAACATAAAATTTGAACGAGAAATCACATACATTACACACACATAAAATATACAAACTCTGCATTTCATGCTGCTATTATTGCTGCTTTCATATTACGGTAATCCAAAATCCAATTACAGACCATAATCATAAGCGCAAAATAAAAATTCCCAAATGTCTAGACTTAACTAAATTGACAATCTATCTTTTCGACTATTCCTATAGAACAAAATTTAAATTTTGTTTCCCATTTCAAAGCATCAGTTTTCACATCCAAAATGAGGGAGTTAATGGAAATAATCGATATAATCGAAGAACGAATACTGCTCGTAAGAAAACAGTAGAACAGATAAGATCTGCCGTATTTAATGGATTTGAGCGGAAGCATTTTACCGTAACTCCACGAGCCGCTTCCAATTCGAGTCCTTTTAGTCTAGACTACAGACTGGACAAAGGGACACTTTCGATTCTACGCTCCGAGCATTGACATGCTCTTATCGATCGGTCACATATTTGGGGCCTCGTGTCTCGATTCTCTCGCTTTCACACCGTATCCGAGAACAGTCAGTGACAATGGACTCGAATTCTCGCTGCCTTATCGTGCTTTCTATCACCACGCCGCAGCCTCGTCGGGACAAAAGTCTATAATTTATTTCTATCTCTAGAGCGGTTTCTATCTTTGCGACTTTTGACAACCGTTTGATGGATTATGTTTAATTATTTTTTAATCAAGTCAAATTGTTTCCTTGTTTCAAACCTCTCTTTAACGAGTTGAAAAGTAATAGAGTACTGGGATATCCTTGTAGACGTTTGACAGTCATAGAAACATTATATTTAGATAAAAATCTTTAAAATCATATATATATATATATCTGCATTTCCAAGAACAGATTATTGTAAAAATCATTCAATAAAAACAAAACAAAGGGAAAATTAAACCATGATACTACATAACACATATAAATACTCGAGACTCGTATGAAATACTGAATCACCGAGTAGGATCTCGATTAACCGGCTTAATCAAACGATAAACCAAGATAAATCAAGGCCTGAGGAGAAATAAGTAAAAACGTATTTTCTATAATAAAATAAACTCTTTATTCTTAAGTCTATTTTTTTTATAATTTAGTCATAACCAAATGTATATCTCCGTTTAAGTTTCACCTATTTTTTCAATTTTATATAGATTAATTTATATACATATATATATATATATATATATATATATATATATATATATATATAAATTAATCTATATAAAATTGAAAAAAAATATATATAATATATATATATATATATATATAGTGCGTACAATACATTCATTTAGAAATAGAAGACAATTATAAGTTATATGAACAAGCGTTTGTTGTTAACAAATAGAAGACTCTGGATAACTGAAGCCGACAATAACCAATATCTCGGTTGATCGAGACCGCGGAAGATTAAGACCTGATTAACCGAAGTTCTACTGTAACCTCAGGTATCCTTAACATACTTTCCTCTATCAAACTCCTCACATCTTCAAGAACAACTCCTTCAAAGAGATCACTCAAACTCATTTCACATGACCAATTTTCGAAACGCTCCATCAACGCAAATCGACCGCGCGTTTCGTTAAGGCTCATCACCCTAAACGCGTACCGTGCGGAGTGCGGAGGTCTCGTTTCACGTAGCCGCGCGACCGGTGCACGCCAGAATTCGTATTATATGGCGAAGCGCATCGAGTCGCCCACGCGTTCTTCTCCCTCCCTTTTTCACGAAAGGTGTCTCGCGTTACCGCTTAAATTCCAACCGGCGCGGCGCGAACGCACACCAGCACTGGGAACATTAATGAGTAAGCGATGCTGCCGGCTCAGCATCTTTTATTCATTTCACGAAGAGAAGCGAAACATCGGCCGCCGCTTTTACGCGATGGCCTCTGCCCGCTGTTCACCTCCTATCTCTACATGTATGGCTGCCCACGTGCGCCGCGCCGGCCATATTGCATTTCCGGTTCGTGAAATGTTATAAAGTTGGCACTATCACCATTTCCTGTCTATGATCTGTTGCTCCCACGGCGAACCTTCGCAACAAAGCGTAAACCGGTCAGTTTTTTCTCCTCCTATCGACTTCTATAATCCCGCAATTTTTACGAATTCGATGTTGAGCGATTTCGAGATCGAGTTTGTTAGAACTGCTATAGAAGGATGTAATACCTGCTATAGAGTCCGAATGTTGTTTACTTAATCGTTCGTTACTATCTCCACCAATTCTTGGAAATGGAACCTCGAAATGAGTTTCGAGCGTGCCAAATGAGACGAGGTGACGAACGAACCTTGGCGTCGATCCCGATCGATTGTTTCGGGCACATATCGATTGACACTCGAGTCCGCGTTAGCACGTTTTGGGTATCAGTATCTCACTCACACACGTCCTTTTTCCTTTCTTCAGTTGAATTCGCAGAAGTCACTTGTCCAAATAAGCGTCCGGATTCGATCCAACCTGCAGACGCTAATCTGGCCACTACATAATAGGTTGAATAGAGTGTATATCGGCTTAAAATTGAGTTTCGTAGTTTTTTTTATCGTCATAACTAGTGATTCTGGCTATCATTTTATCATATTATTATTTGTTATGAAAGATTAAAGCATTCTTTAAACTTAGAGAAAGTAGTGCAAAATAAATGGAAAACACGAATTTAGCAATACAGAGTGCCAAAGCTGTAATTACACGTATCACTTTTAGTCTGCAAAGACATCCTTGGAAAAAGAAGCTCAAATTTCAAGACAGGTGATTGGGAAAAAATTGCGGTAATTTCATCTTCAATCAAACTTTCGACTCATCAGCCGCATAAAATTATTTAATCATCAGAGTCAAAGTACATTACCTTTTAATTTTAACATCCAAGCTAAATTGCACCATGGGATCAAAGTGAAAAGAACGAAAAAATCGAGAATGACTGGCAAAAGATGGCTTCCACAAGGCAGGTTTTTGTCTTACCTCTTTGCCAATTGGAATTAAACACCCCGATAGATTCGATTACTCGAATTATACACGGATGTTTCAAGCGTGTGGAGTGGCAGGATCCATTAGCCGAACTTGAGGGGGATCATCGATTTCTCCGCCTACCTACGTGTTCCCCTATTTCACCTGAAGCGAACTGCGGCTCAATTCATTCTTCGCGTTCCCATAAACACGCGTTCCGAGCTTCGAGTTGTGACAAATCCACCAGCAATTAAAGACTGACTACATACTTCAATCCATGTGGAAAACGAATCGAAGATACAAAATTGAATGAATCACGGCTAATCAATTCTTAATAATCGACGATCGCTAGACATATACTAATGTCCAGAATATTTGAACAAATTAAAAGCACCGAGAATTAAAAAAGCAATGCATTGTTTCCACTAAAATGGAGTTTCACTACGAAAATAAAGTACATGTGAAAAGCATACAAAAAGGTATCGTTGAATAGCTGGTACGACGATTTTTACACAAAGATGTTTAACCTCTTCACCTATGTGTCTGATTTTTGGACGTTTTAAAAGAAATCGGTACATCGTATAGGAATCGTCGAGGGAAAGGAAAAAAACTCTCTGGTTCAATCGAATACAGATGGGATAAGTCCGCGCACAAAAGCTTCTTTGTATGTTGAATTTTTATAAAAACTCTCGAGACGATGCGACCTATTGTGCGAAAATTGAGGGTTTATGTTAGACGGAAATTGCGGAGGCGGAAAAAGATAGCGAAACGAGTTTTTCGACCATAAAAATGTAAAAAAAGTTGATTCTTTGTCAACGCTAACGAAGACCTAAGGAATTATGTTCAAATGCAAGAATTCTAACTCGTACATAATGATATCAGAGATTAAACTTACTTATTGCTTTTCAACTATAATTCCGTTTTTTCAATTTCTCAATTTTTCATTGCAATTCTTTACTCATACTGCTTTTTACAATTATATTAATTTATTTTATATTTCTTCTTTTTTACTATACCACTTTTAATAATAAGACGCAGGAGCTATCGACGAAAAAATAAAAATTTTTTTCTGATACTCATTATCGAAGGAGCTAATTAGAACGTCTCTGAACAACGCGATCAAAGGCGATCAATATTTAGACCGGTCTAGATCAAACAACGGACCAATATTTCCAAATAATCGGTCAACTGAGAAAGGATCTCAGCTTTCCAACCCTATTTCTTGAAAAACTAGAGGAAGGGAGAAATCCTTTCGGGACTCGACAATGGCGTCTCCACGAACCCCCGTGTGTCACTCCATATCGTACAAAGCAGCATTGACGGGACGTATAATATAGAATTTCCAGAAATCTGGATTCCTCGCGAGAAAAAAGAATTGAGATTGGGGTTCTTTAAGGGTTCGTTGCTTTTCTCGGTGAAATAAAACGGCGGATATCTAGACTTTATCCTACGCATCACCTGCAGGGAAGTTTTCGTGAACAAGATCAACGTTACGTGAACTTTCTCACGCGATCACGGGAAAACAGCATCTGCCTTCTGGATCAACCCTTATTGAAACTTTCAGTTCGAACATAGCGTAAATGAAATTAGAACGCTGACGAATCCAAATATACACTGATAATGAGAGTCAAAAGTGAATAGGTATATATGTACATTGTACATTTTACAAAACTAAATTCGTATAATATTGATTTACTTACAAATTTTTACCTATATAAAAGTTTCCTATATACAATATAAAGATGTTCCCCTATACATAGGCAATCGGAGATAAAAATAAACAGGCAGGTAGTGGAAATAAGTATTAATGAAGTTTCATTAAATATAGGTTGTTTATACGAAAATGTAAATATTAATTTCGATTATTTACTAAATAATATCTATACAGGATGTTTTATAATAAGTGAGAAATGTTCAAGGAATGGATTTAATAACAATAAAAATAATTTAAAAATATATATATCAACGTATGTCCTGTTTGACTTTGTTTACGAGATATAGCGAGCTTCGTGTCAAAGCATTTCGTATCTTCATAGGAGATACTCAAAATGACTTCCTTGCATTGCACGCATGGAAACAATGTGATCACTCTTTCAATATCCCCTGACATCTCCTGAATTTGCTGAAACCCGCGATCACTTTTGTGGCAAAGTATTTTAACACTTTCAGTAGTTGAGTATACGATGAATTTCAAGTAATTCTATAAATAAAAATCCAATCGAGACATACACTGAAGTGCTAAGAAGTTATTTTGTGTATCTCCTATGAAACAGTCTGATACGAAGTGATTGAACAGAAAGCTCGCTATATTTTGCAAACAGAATCAAATAGCATATAATGTTATTTGATTAGCAATATAATGTTGATTTTTTTTTTAGATGCTGAATCCGTCCTTTAAATATTGTTCACTTATTATGAAACATTCTGTACACCACTACCTATCTCCCTATTTTTACCCTAGACTTTATTTAATATTTTTTCAATCAATTTTTCATTTATGCAATATACATGTATATGTAAGACCTTTTGGGTAAATTTCGTGCCTATGGTCAAAACCTATGATCACTTTTGATTCCCACCCCATTTATATTAACATACAATTCTACGTTACAAGGAGAAGATAAGCAACTTTTTAGACAGTACTTTCAATTAATTTACAACCATCATATAAATTTCAAACATTGTTAGAAATTATAGTGCAGATTTTTATGCAAATTCATATTTTTAAGAATATAATTAAAAAAATAGAATGTATAATACTTTGGATACTTAATATATTTTTTCATATTATATGCATTTTGTGCAATTTTACACTTTGAAATTTCCTGTAAATGCATAAAAATCTAATTATTATTCAGGTAAATTACTAATCATGAAAGTTAATCTATTAGTCGAGTTCTCTCTTAAATAAAAATATTTATGATAATTAAGCTAAAAGTTGATAAAAATAAATCACTTCCACACAACACAATAACATTTCGAGTAACTTTCTAAAGTTCGAAACCGTATACATATTTCTGTGTCACCGTGTATAACATTTATAGTTGAGCGACCCTCGAGTAGCAGAGACACGAAACCACAATTCCAAGATAAAAATGTTCGTGAATTGTCGATGGCACTCTAGGGGGATGCGTATAAAAGCGATACGAAATTCTTCCTCTAGAGCTTTCAGTTTCGCGATGTTCGTCGCGTCGCGTCGCAATAAAAATTAACCCGATCGTTAAGAACCGTCGTAACTGTCAAAATATACGACCCACTGTACCAGCTGAGTGAAATCTCCACGACATGGGACAACGCAAAGTAATTACCAGCAGTTTCAGGATCTTGGATACCGCGTATAGGGTGAAATGTGTCGATGAAACCTTCCACTTGCGCCGGTTAATGAATGAACCGAACATAAATGTCTATGGCACAGCAACCATTCCGTTCATGGTGAAAAACATCATGGAATCAGCCGAGTAATTGGTCCTCGTGTCGAGGAACATTAAAATGTTAAAATCTTCGATGTATCTTCAGGAACGATGATCGACTATTGAATTTATTCGCATTCGCGGTAACGTCTTCTTAACGGTGTTTACGGGCACTATAAAACACGATTCGCTGCTGCGATGCCTTCCGTTTTATCGTACCCGCTGGTAGATCGAGGATCTAAAGCGCTGTGAAAATTTGCGGTGTGGTTTTAATTGAGTTGAAACAAAGCTTCGTCTTCTGTGAGAGGAGTTAATTGAGAATATGAAAAAAGAGAAATTCAAATAGGAATTGTCAGATACGATTGAATATAAGGAAATGGGATGTCTTAATGTTGCATAAAATAGTCATGTTTCATTGCTCAATTTACTTTCATCTAACCTTTTGTATAGTTTGGTTTTTCCAGGATGAACTCTCGAATTAACTCGAAAGAAGCTAGTTTTGTCCATAATTCTAATCGCATGCTGGAGGCATCAATTATAAAAAAAATCTGTTATCTAAACAGGCCATTATATAAAAGATCGATCTAAAACGATTCATATACAACGCGATTTATTCTACAAATTAGTAAAGATATAGCATTATAATCGATCACAACAGAGCGTAATGTCGCCGTGACGAGAACGTATGCGTTAATTATCAGAACAAAGCACAAAATAATTTTTTAATTCAGTATAATGCTAGCGTTAAGTATGCTTCGAATAACGAATTGGAATAAATATAATATAATTGTAATAATGACATTCTTCAATATCATGAAGCATTTGAGACTTTAGAAACAAAAGTAAAATGGTATGAGACGCTAAAGGAATGTAACTTTATCGAATTAAAGTTTTTAAAAATGTTGTGTGATTTCGCAAGTAAAAGTTTCGGCCCATAAATCGTTGAGCGAATCATATTTAATTTTATTATTTGTGACTGCTAATATTAATACTTATATTTTCTTTCGAAATATGTGCATATTTAAAGATAAACATCAAGAAAATAGCTGTTCTGTTAACCAAAAATTCTCTTATACAAATTACACTTCATGCAGACAAAACAGACAAGGTTTTTACATGATGCCAATGAAGTTAGAATTCGTTGCACCTAAACATTCTACCTTTCCTCTGTCTAAGTGTAACTATAAAATCCAAATCCTATTCAGGTTATTTCGAACTTAAAATTCGCAGTCGATTTAAGAACTAACAGAACTTTAAGTACATTTTTACGATGGAACGTTACAGTAGTTAAAAGTTTCCATTAGATATAGGCAACGATGTATCCTCAACCGTCAACAACAAACCCTCGCCATCCATCAATAAAATCTAGCGACATAATTCACTGATATCTTTCGCCGTGTGAACTGAAAACCGTCCTTGCCTTAAAACCTTGAATCGACCACCGACTTTGAAACACTTTTGCTACGAAATTGATACTCTGAAAGGTGGCGGTTGCGAAGGGTCACGTCTAACCAAAGAACCTTATGATTTATAGTCTGAAGAAAGGAAAGATGGAAGGAAGGATGGAAGGATGGAAGGATGAAAACGAACAGAGAACATACACGCGTTTGGAACTACCATATATTTCCATCTCGTAAACCGAGAGACGCTCTAACCTGCTATGGATCTCGATTCAGCCTGGTTACGAATTAAATCGATTTAACCCACACGTCGCCGGTTGCATGAGGCTCAAGGACCCGTGCGCGATCGTAAAAGGCTACAAAGGGAATAATAAGGCAGCGGAGGTTATAAAAGCCGTTTGCAAAAGCCGGTGTATTCGATGAAGGCTTCACACGCGCCATAAACTACCCTCCGTGCGACGAATTTGTAACATTTTATTAGCCAACCTGGCGTCGATGTCCACGACTAGTAGAGGGTTCGCTTTTGCGCGCGCGCGCGCGCGTGTGTGTGTATAGAGCTACTTTGTTGAGGAGAGAACGTTTTAATGGCCGGACTTTGTTCTGACTGGAGGCCCTGTTAGGCGGTTATGCCCTACTGGTTACATTCATCCAGGGAGATTTATGCTTGATGCCCATACGAGAGGAAGGATATAGTACCATTTTTATGATCGGTTCTGTTACAATGTTTCTTTATATCGGTTTCTCTTCGTCTCTTCGAAAAAGAGTCAAGTAAGAAGAGCCTCAAATCCTTTGAAAAAAGAATCCAGATGAATTCGCCTTAATGCAAGAACAAAAATATTCGTGCTTTTACTATGGGATTCGTTAGAAACTGAGATCGATGATTTTGCGATGGAATCTGAAATGGTGGGGGAAAATATCACAGATAAATGCACGTAGTTCGATTAGGTATTACTCCTCCTAAGAAATCGGTTTCGCTTCGGGTTTATTTTGATAAGCCACGAATATAAATTGCGATATTCGATCATTCTCGGGGACATTCGATTTTAACGCCTCACTATCTGAATTAGGCGAAAAGTTGTTGAATAAAATAGATCCAAATTCTCTTTGTCACAAAGAGGAAGAGGAATCGAGTAAGAAGAACGTGAATAAGTCCTTTAAAAGGACGAGTCGAGATGAATACGTGTTAGTGCGAAAACAAAAAATTCGTGCTTTCCATTGTGATCGATTTGTAATGGAACTTGTAACAAGTATGGCGGAAATGAGGCTTTATAGATCGAAAATGGAGGTCCATAGTTCTATTGACAGATACTATTTTCACTGTTTCTCCCTTAAAAATCAAGTTTACATTTAATTTAATCCGCAATGTCGGGTACACGTAACTGCTTGACAGAACAAACGTCCTATATGAAAAGGGTGAAATTACCGTACGGAGGACTGATAAAATCGAAGTAAACGATTTACAGAAAATTACAAAAAAGTCCGCCTATTATGTGATACCAATTTCGTACTTACGACGTGAAACGAGGGGATCAGCAGCTCCGTTTATCCGGACCACCACGTGCAACATTCCTAATTGACATTTCAGGAATGCAGGCGCCCGCTAATGAGGCTCGATCAACGTCGGAACGATTCGACAATTAAACGCTGTATTTACCTCGAGCATGGCCAACAGCCGCCATATAATATCATAATACCCATCTGCCTCTCTTTCTCTCTCCGCAAGAATCTCTACGATATTCCTCGTTGGGCTAACTAACCGAACTACAATCAGTTACGCGTCATTGCCGGTGATCCCACGCGATTTCAGTCCAGTCGATCGTTGGAAAGGAGCACGAGGGCGTGGACGAGAGCAAAGAGCGAGAGAAAGAGGAAGGAACGTGGTTAACGGCCGATTTACGTGCGATAAAGTCGTACAGTAAAGGCAAGAGAAGGGTAACTCGATATATATTTATGCTCGATCCGTTTAGGGGCAATTACGGGCTAATTCGCGCCTTCGTAAATCAGCTCTCAAACCACAAGAGGGCTCGCGTTTAGAGCAACCAGCCATTTGGTCGAGTTCGTTTTGCGCTTTCGATGTACGTGACCAGGTTGATGAGATATTACGATGATACGCCCTTGCCTGTTCTCGAAGCCCTCTTATCTGATTAACGACGCGTTTCCATCTGTGGCGACGATACGTTAACGATCGTACCTCGTACCCGGTCGTCCTATAGAGATCACCGATCGATGCGACGCGACGCTTTAAAATGCCGCCGCGATTTAATGGTCGACGATCTACTTGAATTTTATAGCGTTATAGCTGAATACTCGCTGTTTCAATTATCATCAAGCGAACACATATACACGCGACTAAAGTGAAAATAGGGATCCGGATTTGGAAATTGAAGGAGAAATTAAAGGATCGTACGAAGGTGATGGGACGTTTATGTTCGTGGAAAGAGAGTGAAATTTTTAACGTCTCTGTCGAGAAATATTCTTGCTCTATTATTGATTTATTGAAAACGTGCCATTCGAGTTAAGTAAAAGATTGATACCTATTTAGTGTATCACATATTATACTACTTGGCTGATAGGACACTTGGATAATTGTGAAAGGTGAATTGATAATTGAAGAAATCAGTTTCATTTAATAATCGAAACAGCTTTCATTATACATATATGTGTTCAACGTTGCATCTAATCTCAATCAGAAATAAGGAAATATGTGGTAAAGAAATTTGACCAATTAACCCTTCACTTTACAATTTCTTAGTAGCTATAGCACCATGTCAAATGCAACTGTTGTAATATTATAATATATATTACGTATCCTCGTAGTAATATCAAAGAAGAAGTTAATGTTAAAGTCAAGATTTATTTCTAAAATCTAAATTTTGATATGCCGAAAACCCGAAAAAAGGTTATGTTGCCTAATTGATCGCAATATCAATGGAGCCAACGAAAGCATTAATTAAGCCTTTTAACGATTTCAAGAACACAATGATATTCGTTTGTAAAAAGTTTTATACGCTTCAATAAAAGAATCTCTTAACATACTCGACAACCTGTCGTCAACACTTTATTTTGTGACACAAACGGGCTCTCACACGAAGAATATCTGTTCGACAAAAAGCTTCTCGGACATTGTCAATCCGTCACGTCACGACTTACGCGAAGCATGATTACACACACCGTCTATCTCCAAATTTATTGAGTTCGCCATGAGCCAATCGCGGTTCTTTCGCGGGCTTAACACGTAGAAAAAACCCCTAATTAACCGCAGTTTCTTCCCCGTGGAGGCCGGGCAAGAAAGCCAACGTTTAACAGGCTGGCCACACTCTTGGGCGAGCTCGTTTCGTTGCATCCTTGTTAACGTTTGCCAAAGCAGCGCGTCTCAATAAGCGGCGCGGCCCGATCGTAAAGTTCGATTGCAGAAAGGAATTCTTTTTCGTGGGCAATAATTTATGATAAGCCCGCGCGGCCGCGTATATAGCAACGAGAGGGCTCGTGTCAAGTCGTAACCGGATATATCGACTCGGTGTAATTATTTCTTTCCAACGGGAGAAAAGGAATCTACATTCTTGATCATAATCATAAGTCACCGAATATATTTGCTATATACAGTGTCGTACAAAGATGTTGCAACACTCTTAAAAGCTTTTTATGTACATGTGATACAAGACATTTTACAATCTAGTTAGCAACGTAACGAGACACGACATATATTATTATAAAATTAAAAATAATTAATATAAAATTTTTAACGGATTTGTATATGTCTATACAAGTTGCAAGATACTTATTGGAAGCATAAACTTCGCAAAGATTACCAAAGTATTTGAACGATCTATTATTCGCTATATTAATAAGTCGCAATACATAGTGGGTCCATCCTTGGCAGTAATTGCATGTTTAACCCCACTGCAGTCCTAAAATTTTTATATTTCAATCTTGCTTATTTTAGCAAATAAAACAGATTTCTAATATTTTAAGAGAACTTTTAACATGAAACGAAAGATTCATGTGTGTATGATATATACCAATAACAATTTGCTCAAACTTGAGATATATTTTAACATTAGAAAAATGCAGTTGATCGAAAAGGATTGAAAGAACGCAGTGGAACTAAGATTACTATTCATACTGTATACTAATTTTTCACTAAGTATTTTGAATAAATGTCTTGTAACTTCTTTATTTTCAGATTCGTTTGAATTTTACTAAACAATAGACAGTAGTATACCACTAAAATGTTATCGAAGTAGATGTCAAAAATTTCTGTATAATGCACACAATATAGTAATACAAAAATTCTGTGGCAAATATTCAAACATTTTTTTAAGTCACTGTATGTACTTAGGTTCAAGATTATGCTGATAGATAAAGAATGTAAAGAAGATTATAGTTGATGATACGAATTGCAATGAACTGTGACTTAATATCATGACTACATTACAGATGTTTATGGATATATTATAAAATATTAAAAAATCATGATATTTATGCACACAAAATATGCAAACATAGACGAAAGATATGCGTATGCACGAAAAATATATGCAATTTGTGAGTAATATATCCAATATATATTTATCATATCGATACAACATTACTTGAACTGCTACAAAATTATATTTAGCAATTTTGTTTTAATTATCAATTTATTTATATTATATTTGTACAAAATTCGCATTGAGGTAAATTTATAAGTAACTTTTCCATATTTGTAACATTCGAATACACACGATGTAACGGATACATATTTATATTTGCTTCTGATACTGTTCTGGTTTACACAATTACAATTTGACTGTTTTTTTTTTTAAACTGCATCTTATTTTCAAGTGAATTTGTTCACCGCAACTAATGCATACCTTGCATAAATATATATATATATATATATATATTTGCATTTTAACAAATTGTAAGATAATATACGAAACATATGTAATATGCAAAATATTACATATCAAAATACGCTTTTGCATAAACACTGGCAATCTAATAATGACACATATGTGTATATACAGGGTGTCCAATTTTTGAACCATAGCTAAATATAAATTACCTATTGGTAAATTATCCGCTGTAAAAAACACGTTTAGGCAAAAATTGAATGGTTTTAAGGAAGACATAATCAAGTGCTATTATTATTTCCGTAAGTGGACAAAGAAAGATTTTACAAAGGAGACGTACGTTTCCTGACGTGAAATCATATAATTTCTAATGCACAGCCAATTCGTCTTGGTATTCTTTATAAAAAATTATACCTACTTATGTCAATAAATCACTAATTTAGTATGAGAGACTATCGTATACAAGATGTAGGACTCTACTATTTCGTATTATGTTGCTCCCGAAAGTAACCAATTTCCGTATGAACATTTTTTTTAGAGCAGCATAAATATAGAAGCTAGTTTAGCAGTATGTAATTCGCATTTGTAAATTAAAATTTGTAGATTAAAATGATACGTTGTACATATGTTTGTAAAACAATTAAAATAATTGGTATGATCGTTAATCGCAAGTTAATGGAATATGAATGAACTGAGCATAATCATGAGACAATTTTATCACACAATAATTTGGAATGATTCTAGATGAGGAATAGGAGTGATATGAGAGATGCAAAAGTGACAAAATCCCTAGAAAATTGTTAACACATGACTACATATAAGCATAGAAATTTGAAAACTTGTAATAAAGTACTCGAACAAAATATCAAGTAATCAGACAAAATAGAAAAAGGAAGTAAATATAAAATAAAAGAAAAAGTGATATAAAACAGACAGAAAAATCCGAAGGCGAGGACGAGCGCGAAATTTCGCGTTTTAAATCCATAATTACGCGATATTAGGAATTCATTAGCACGTTAATCAGGTGTGGGCATTGACCAACTGACAATGGAAAGCGACTCGAAAGCTCGTCTTCACTCAACCTTCTCGAGAAAAGACAAATCCTATCAGATTAACCGGTTCATTATAATTACTTACGTAAGCGTTAACACATCTTCCATAATCAAGCGGATACGCGAACAAAATGGGCGTCCCTTCTTCATCCTTTTTCCTTCCTTTGCGGGATTGGAATTCGTAGTACAAAACTCGCGATACACCGGATTAATTAGGTACCTCCTTTCATCATCGTGTGGCGTGTGGAACGACCATGCTATTAGCTATCGAACGCTATATTTCAATCGAGCGAGCATTAAAATAATCTCACGCTTGTTTGTTACGTCGAGACCAGTACGCGGATCGAGCCACGAAGAATAAAATGTTAATTTACGACAGCCGAAAGTTGGACGGAGTTAATAAGCTTTCGTGGAGGTTCAGCCTCGACCTTCGACAGCAACAGTCAGATATTAAAGGGTGGAGAAACTTAGATCGTCGGTTTTGATTGCGAGAGAAAATCGAACGGTACCTCCTGAAGAAACCAAGAGAAAAGGTGTGAAAGATTATAACGGAGGATAATTAAGCTTCGAAGACTCGGTATAAATTAGTAGTTGATTTATCGCGCTGCTGTTGCTTTCGCTTTCCGTACTTGCTTTTCTCTAAAATGAAACTTTGAACGAAAGAATTTTTTCTATTTTTTCAATTTGGACAGTGTAGGATAGTAAGATGAGAATTTTTGTAACATTTTATTAACGAACATTATTGTACTTTTCAATACCTAAATAGCGATATATTGACTTCGCGGGATTTGCATGAAGTACCTTGAACCGATATTTAGGCTTTTTGTCATCAAGAAAATTTTAACACGTCTGATGATGCGTTAATTTAATGATATGAGCTTTATTTTTATAAAATATATATTTCAGAGTATGTCTGAGATTAGACTCGACGTAACAATAGCAATACCGAGGGTTGGAATACGATCAGTTTGAAATCGAACAGCGGACAGTGCAATTATACGATAATTCGTAATAAAATTTATACTTCAATCTAAAAACATAGCTGAATCCTTGTATAAAGATACAAAGAAAGATTTATCTCATCCCAGAGATTCTGATACAGACATTGACGAAATTATAATTATCCTGTCATCTAGGAATCGTCTGATTACAGGATCGAGCATAAGTGACGAAGAAATTGATACATGCAACAAATTGGAATGGACAGCAGTGAGTGCAGAAGAAGCTAAACCGAACAGTTTTAGAACATACTAGACCAAAATATATTCCATTAACTGCTAATACAGCTATTGATTATTTTAATTTATTTTTCACAACATCGCTTCTTCCATTATTGCCCATGGAGACAAATAAATATGCAGGGAAATTTTTCGATAAATATGTAACAGCAAATTCCCAAAAATCTTTGGAATTTTGAGAAAAAAACGATCGATGAAATGAAGATATTTATTAGGTGCGTCAAATATAGGCTTGTAGAAAAAGCCAACCATCCAATTATGTTGGACAAAGACAAGCAGTCAGCAAACTCCTTGATTCAATCAAATGATGGCGAGAAAGTGATTTCAGATATTGATGAGATTCTTCCATATCGTAGATAATCATCAGTTAGTGGTACCGGATATAATAGTTAGATAGAATGATCTTTGTTGGAAAGTTTAACCGCTTGTCCATCATTGGAATAGAATTTTTCAACATTATTACGTGCCACATATGGAACTGAGCATTGATGAAAGTTTAATTGATATTAAAAACTATAATATTTACCAAATAAACGTTATAACAAATGGAGAATATAAATGTGGATGATCCGTGATCCTAAAGTAAACTAATGTCTGGAATTTTACATTTATAAAGGCGGTAAGAGCCAAGAGGACAACCAAGAAATAGAAGACAAAGGTCTAGGTTATACAGTTATACTGAAATTGATTGTTTGTACTTGGCAACTACCTCAATAAGGGATGTCACGTGTTTATTGTTAACTTTTTCAGTTCAGTCCATCCGTTTAAGATCTGTATCGTTTGTAGATATATGTTACAGGAGTTACGTAAATTTTATGTTGGTGAATTAAAATATTTTAGAAATAATGAAGTTTTAACTTCAACATATCGTAAAAAAAAATCACAAAAACGGTCAATGCTTCTTCTTTAAAGTCACGCTTTTGCTAGAAACTAGAAAATAGCAACAATTATGGAACAGAAATAAGAGTCGAAAATCCGGAAATTATTACCCAATATAATAAACATGTGAGTGGCATTGATACTAATGACCGAATGCTTTACACTTATATAAATGAGGGTAGGTGCTCGAGATACTGGAAAAAAAGTTACTTTCAGTATCATTTCGCAAATGGTCCTAAACTATTACATCTTATATAGAGAAAACCCAAATATCAAGACACCAACTAAATACGAATTTACTGCAAATATAATTGAAAAGTTCAGTAAAAATTGAATAAAAAGGAAACATCTCAGCATTTCAATCGCTCGTTTTTGAACTGGTTCTTCGACTATATACACTCGAAAATTACCTGAAAAAAAGAAAGGAACTGTGTGGTGTGTAGCACGGAAACTAACGATCAAAGTCAAGAACCGTAATGTTCTGAAGAGTGGTTTCACTGTCATTTGCGCAAAACATAGAACATTTATTTATTTATATTTCATTTAGGAAATGTATACCATTATTTAAAAAATGTAAAGCTTTTGTATTTCATAAAATATAACTGATTTCTTTTTTTCAAAAATATAAAAATGTTTCCAGACAAAAACATTTTTCTTCGCCATTGATTACGAACTTTAATCTATGCGAAATAATCTTTTATCATGCAAACTATATATAGTTTGTAATAAAATAAACAATATGAAGACATCTTCATTTTTAAGAAAAATATGTTAATTTTAATAATTGTCTCCATATATTTTTCCAGATATTTCTGGCTGGTACTTACAAAATTCGTAGGGTACTGAAAAGGTTGAACAATAAAATGGAAGCAACCGTGGAACCAACCTGTGGTACGTAAGAAACTACCTAGCAACGCGATATTCGCGGAACAAGTTGTCGTGACTACGCGGACTCATAAATCCGAATTCGCCTCGGTCGATCGCGTTCCTCCCATCCCGGCGAATTTTCAGCTCGCGGCGGAATAAAGAGTTTAGCGATCGATTGGCTTTTTATCGTGCGATTCGGACGCGGTTCTGGTCTCGGAAAGAATCAGAGAGTGGTTGGTGCTCGTGCGAGAGCGAAGGCTTGGCTAGCGGCGACCGACGATTTATGCCCGCAGACTTATTTGGCATCATTGTTTACGGGCCAGGAAGCAGTTTGTCCCGAACACTCGGCTCCTTTTTTGCGATATAATTGCAGATTCTGCGCGTCCACGCAGCCAGGGCGGTCCTTTTTTGTGGCGGATCTTTCTGTCCCACCGCGCCGTAAGAAACTCAGCAGGCTGCGACCGTGGCCTCTCACTCTCACTCATCCACCCCATTCACCGACATCGAACCCGTCTCTCTACGCCGCCACCCCGTCGCTCATCTTCTTCCTGCCCCCGCCTTGTCTCTTCTTGTCGTACTTTATCACGACGCGACGCCCTCCTTTTTCTACCATCTTCTTCCTTTCTCCCTTCCCTTCTACTCTTTGCCACTCAACTTTTACGGTAGCCCGATCCAACGTGTCTCGATTTTTTCTCCCGGATCTCTTCCTCTATGTCTCTCCCCTCTTCTTTTCGCGTCTTTTAACCTCGCCCCTTTCACCGAGCGATCCAATCGATCCAACTGTCTGGAAAAAGCTGGAGAAAGTATATATGTGCGTGGCGGAGAATCACAGACGACTTCGATTCTCTTAATAGCTGTCCTGTCAAGAACACGGTAATAAAGAACTAAAGCTGTTTGCGTGGATTTAAAGACTCGAGTAATTCGTTAAAGCCAGTCGTGAATGCGACGTCGCTCGTCGCTCAGCTGTTGCATGGCTTATGCCATATAAATCTATATAGTTTTGATTTATTTTCTGCTTTCACAATCAGCCGTCACTTGTTTCGTCGTTTTACCGCTTATCGCTTACTGCTTGCCGCTTATCGCTTCTCTATATAATCACGGCCTAAGAGATATCATCGTTTAATCCTCACCGCGCCGCGCCATGCCGAGTCGACTCACTTTCGCGATGACGCGATAAAACAAAATATTATTTCCTGTACAAACTGCAACTGAATAAAAAATCAGAAATTTATAGAATGCTTACCTATACTTTTTTTCTTTCCTTCATATGATATAAGTGTTACTAAATATTTAGTACCTAAAACTTCAATATACCCGGTCAGTCAAGAAACCCGGCTCGTTTGGCTACCTCGCTGTTCTTGGTCCTACGAAGGATCGGAATTTTTTTCATGTAATTTTTCTTTTCTTAAGATAAAAGAAATAGGACTGAGAAAGAAGTACTATATTAATTCGTTACAAAGGTGCTGAAAGATATAAAAGATAACTATAAAGATTCTTTGTAATGGAAAACAATTAATCTAATCTACTCGCTATATTTTTAAAATTGCCATGCAAAGAACTTGAATATATATTTGATTATAACTAAGTATCTAAAATTAATCTTAATAAATGAAAGGTATAAATTATGTGTAATTTGATTTTCGTATCTTCCTTCAATTTTCAAAACGTCGTGGCCCTTTTCGATATCTTATCAGGGCATTTACAAACTTGATCGTTCTACTGAAACAAATTTGCACATTGAACGGTTGTCAGTATGTTAATAAGGGTATTCGCATATCGTCGTTCGAAGGACTAACGTGAATTGACGTGATCTGATATACAAAGATGCTTCGAGTTTCAAATCACCATCGTCTAACATTACGCTAATTAAGGACCGTATTCTGCAGAGATGACATATCTTCCGCGTGTAATTGGAGCAAGATGTATTTACGTGATGGAACCTATCATCTTCTCGCCGTTCAGGGGATCCGATCGACCCGATGATAATTGATGCACACTTAATAACGAACGACTCGCGCAAAGTAATTAAGAGCATGCACGCAAATTTATCAAGATCCACCACGGAACATGCTATTAACGTCAAGATGTCCCAAGTCGAGATATGTAAACTCGTCTTTAGCGACGATTGCTCGGAAACGAGTACGTGTAACCGAACCCTCTTAGATTGTATTACCTTTAAGCTCCATTATTTTGATCGTATCTGCTTCAACCGATATTATTTAAAAAATTTATGAATCTAGATTTCCAGGTTGGTTAGGTATGTCAAATCGAACATATAATATAAATAATTCTGAATTGCAACAAATTTCGATGTAGTTATCAAAATTTTCACAGACTCGTATTATCGTAAAAAGATAACTATTCTGGAAAAATCATGGAATAAATTAATTTAAAAGGTTAGTTGAAATCATTTTTTCCCGATAATGTTATTAATAGACGAATGTTTTTATGTTTCATGAACCTACGTATCAAAAGCCAATAAATTATTCGAGTATCATTCCTTAATATCTATGTACCATACCGTCTGCAATAGAGTAAATCAAGCATCTTCGATAATCTAACATACTAAAAATCTAACATACTAAAATAAATAAACAACCAAAACCTTTACTCCGTTACTTCAAATCATATCGAAAAATATCTGAATGTTTTGTGATTCGAATGTATGTATAATACATTATAATAAACTGTTATCCGATCAAAATATCTGCTAGTAACAAATTCTTCTTTTCTATTACAAATGCTATTATTATATGCATTAGAGTATAAACTGCAAATGAGAATGATGAACATGTACTTTCTTATGTACGAAAAGATGTAGTTTTCCAGCGGTCAAAAAAATATAGAGCCCTTATACGTTAAAACAAACTGTCGCTTCTTTGATTTCTATTTGGACAAATGAAACATTAATATCAAAAGAGTGATTGTTCTATTACCTAAAAATTCCATTATCAGAATACTTCTGATCTCCCTATTCATATGAGCAGAATACATATGAGCAGAAGTACCACAATATCTTCTTTCGTTCTTTAGAATACTTCAAATTATAAACTAAAATTCTCAAAATATTTTCAATAAACCTTGTTTCTTACGATCATTCTTTCTATACGAATCTTAAAAATGAAATCTACCGTATAATATTATCACTCTTATATGTATGTATACGAGAGATAAAGGCTTACCGAAGAATTCGAGAGTGAAGATAAAAAAATTCCGAACATTTCCCCTGTGCAAATGGATTAGTGGTCCGGGGAAGTGTTCTGGTTGCATGGAAACCTCGAGGGGGAACAGATAATCGATGAGGGGAACCAAGTGTCTTGACCATAGCGAGGAATTGACGGACAAGGCGCTATCCTAAAGGGAATTCTCGAGCAGAGATCGTGCTTTCCCGCCTCTGCGGAGAAACCGAGCAATAAATTCGCGGATACGTCGCCGACAGAAGGATCTGATAGCGGCGAAACTTGCCCGTGCAAAACCCTTCTCTTCACCGTCCGCATCCACCGAATATGGAAACACGCGACCCTTCGTTAAAACCATTCGAATATCCGTACGTCTATGTCATCAATTTTATTAAATCACGAAACATGCCGCAAAAATAAATTTTTCCAAGCAATTCGGGTATGTTTTATATCTATGTCCCGTTTCAACTGTAAATTTCGTGATTTAAATTAAATAGAATTTTTATCTTGTTTGCAACAATTTGAATCTGGTTTAAATCTAACGGTTACTACTATACATATATAATGATCATAAATTTTCATAATCACAGTAATACTATAATAATAACAAAAAGTTACTAAATATGTATATATAAATAAATTATTTTATCATTAAATATGTAAATTTTTAATGTTACGCAACGATACCTTGTTCTCTACATTCTCTTAACTTATATATGATGCTGTAAATTGCAACGTTTTCCGTATTATACCGTGACTATTATTTTTTTAATACATTATGTGAAAGTGCATTGTACGAGAATCTAGTATATTTGTTTGAAAGTGTCGATTTCGATATATTAAGTTTTGAACCTTAGGCTGCGATTATACAGAAAAACGTTAATCGATAAGCAGTAAGCGATAAGCGGCAGAGCGGCAAAACAACTGATGGCTAAGCAACAAAAAATAAATCGAATCCATAGATTTCAATATATATTGCAAATAATTCGTCACTTGTTGCTCAGCTGCTGTATGATATATTACATATCAATCTATAAATTCGTTGTATTTTCTGTCGCTCAGCAGTCTCTTGTTTTATCGTTCTACTGCTTATCGCTCTTTTGTATAATTACATGTCATTATATATCACATGCGACATTATCGCTGCAGTATAGAATAAGATATCAGCAGTACTAGGAGGGTAGGAATTATAATTAAGTCAATGGTCGATATAATTATAATTGGAAATGATCTATGTTCTGTACAAATCATTCAAATTTAGTTAGAGTAGTGCGTATATACAGATATATACAGAGAGAAAATAAAAGTGCTCGCGCTCGTAGCCTAATTCTCTCACAGTACAGGTGCTGCACCATGCGATGAAGTGTTGAAGGTTGCACACGTTAGCATGTACAAGAACCTATAAAATTAGGGATCTGCACTGTTTAGTTGCGCATTAGTATATACAAGAACCTATGTATTTAAGTTTAAAGTTAGGGATCTGTCCTGTTTAGTTATACACTGCATACACAAGAACCTATTTAATTGTACGGTTTTGCGGAAAAGTTCATATCTATTTTTCTATCCCAGACAGGGATATGTTTATATAAACAATAAATTATATTTCTTTGAAATTCGTGTTTCGTGTTATTTTAATTAGAAAAATATCACGGTCATTGATGAAACTTTCATAAAAACAGGGCCAATAATATAAAAGTTTTATTGTTGCATTGTTGCCTCATCGATATCCTATCTCGGATCGAGTAATGTTGCTCGCCATTATTTGTATAGTCGGTAGTAGATGTTCAATAAAGAAAAACTATGTAATTGTTTTAATCCTAAGATATCATCAAAATGCTAAAATATCTCTATCGTGAGTATATCTTAATTGAAAAAGATGGTAAAACTTCGTCTTTTGACACAATTTTTCCTCAGCTATTATTTCGTACTTTTATGATAACATAGGAAAAATTCGATAATTGTACGAAAGTCAGAACTCAAATATTGCATTGATAGAGATGTAGAAATGATTCTATTTTTGGAAATTGAGATCTTAGACATGTCAAATGTAGAAAAGGACAATGCGAGTGAAAAAGAAAGAGGGACTGAGAATCGAAGCGATGGACAAATATTAAAGCGCTGCGATAAGTTGACTTTGAACTCAAAAATCAAACTTTCTTATTTTAATTTGTGATCAATAAAACTTTTACCAATATGCTTCCTATATTTTTCTATCAAAATAACGCCAAATACAATATAATTTGGTTTCATTTTTAAATTAGTACCAAGTACATTGTCTCAGCGATATCCGATACTGGATCATGTTACATTACACGATCGCGGCGTGCCATCAAGATTTTCGGTGCATCAGGAGAACTTCCTCTCCATAGTGGGAATGACCAGTGTGTAATCAAGATTCTTCTTTAGCTGTTAAATAAACTTTTGCAAAAATTAGTAAACATTTGAACATGAGGTTTTGGACACTTTTTCAGAATAACCAAAACCATATGTTCATAAAGTTTCTACTTCGTATTCTCAATTTTACGTGAATAATTGACTATTGAAAATAATGCGATTTTGGATAGTTTTTATTTATTTACGACTTAACCATTCTTAATGTGTGACGTCTCATTTGATAGATATCTTTAATACCTACAATTTTTAGTGCGAATTTCTTATGATCCGATTATTAGAATCATTGTTATATGCAAAAATCTGTTTTCGATAACTTTAATGATAGTTTATAAAGTCTGTGTCAGAAATTTTGAGTGGCAACCATATAGGATTTGTTCCTGAATATGATTTTGCGAACATAAAAACTATTCTCTATCTTTGAATTACATTTTGATACGTAATACATCAAAGAAATGGTACGCAACGGCTTTTAAGCAACAAGTACATTATGTCCACCTTCAAAGTTGGAAATAATTAATTAAATAATTAATAAAATAAATAATTAATATTAAAATGGCGAAAAGATTTTCTACCACAAAATGTCATACACACATAGATACGTTTGGTTATTAATATCTAACAGAAATCAAGAATTTAATGATATTTATGTTATTGAATTCTACCAAAAATTTTTTTGTTCGGTACTTGTTCGACCGTTCGCAGAGAGACGTATTCGCGATAGATCGCGTTAACGGGAGTCGTGAATTCCTGTTACGATTATCTAATCTACACTATGAAATGATCGATCCCCTATTTCGTTTCAAATAATAGAGGTCGTTGAAGTGATTATAACACTGCAGTAACAGGTTATAATGTATACTTACTTCCAACAACTTAATAGATGTAACATTCAATAGAACGCTGAATATGTCGACAGACAGAATACAAGTTAAGACGGAATATATGATACACGTGAGTACAATGATTGATCAGAGAATAAATTGAAAGCTAAAACTAACAACTCCTGTTCTGTGATGGAGGTATTTACTTCATAGGTCAGTTACGAGTGGAAATCCCGGGAAAATGGGAAAACCTACGTTTCCGCATTTTTTATTGGTTGAAACAATGGCCCTAAGGAACGTCTCGAATCGAGCTCTACGTTGCAGCAATTGTATTGCAGCAATTTCGTTTTAGGATTATTGCGGAACGACCTATGATGTTTGCACCGCTAGCAGACGTCCCGACCGAAGGACGGACATCAGCCCGTACCAAATAACTGGACATAACATCCTTCTTCCGGTGAGAGGGTACCGATCAAGATATTGTGACTGTAAGGTTAATTGGATCTTCCGTCAAAATCCCCCTCAATTGATTCTGTTGGATCGGGTTGGCTCGGTAAGGGGACGAGACGTTTGACACCTCGATCCAAGATGCTGGTTCCTGTCTTCACCGTGGCCGTTCGGATGATGCCGTCGGCTCCTGGATGAATCTCGATGACGCGGCCTAAAGGCCACTGCATAGAGAACACGTTATTCTCTCTGACGATGACGATCGCGCCTTCTTGAATGACGTGAGTTCCCTTGTTCCATTTGCTCCGACTGGTCAACTCGTTCAGGTATTCTCGATACCATCGGTTCCAGACACGCTGTCATAATTGTTGGAGATGTTGCCAACTAGATAAACGGTTACGTGAAGTGAATTAATGAATCGTCAATGAGGAAGTGGCCGGAGGGAATGAGGATCAGTAGGTCATTTGGATCAGTGGAGATCGGAGTTAGCGATCTTGAGTTAAGAATGAATTGAATTTCAATGATGAGGGTATTGAAATTTTCAAATGTGAGTAACTCGTTGCCGATGACACGTCTGAAATAGCGTTTGAATGATTTCACCGCGGCCACTCATAACCCGTCGAAGTATGGGGAATGAGGGGGGACGAAGCGCCATTCAATTTGCCAATAGGATGGAAATGTCTGTATCTTCTCCTTGTGAGCATCCGACTGTAGGAGAATACGAAGTTCTCGCAATTCGTTGTTGGCCCTAACGAAGTTTTTACCGTTGTCGGAGTGAATGGTCGAGTGAAACCCTCGCCGTGCGATGAATCTTCGAAGTGCGGCGATGAAGGCTTCGCTCGTTAAGTCGCTAACGAGTTCGATGTGCACTATCTTGACTGATAGGCACACAAAGATGACCACGTATACCTTGACCTTGTGGCGGTTGCGATCTTTTCTCTCCTTGATGTGTAATGGTCCATAATAGTCGACGACTATATTTACGAATGTGCGAACTCGCGCTTCCGGCAGATTACCCATCACGTAATCGAACGGTGGTGGATTGGCGCGGCAGCAACGGCGGTGGATTGACGCAGCAGCAACGGACGCAACCCTTTACCGTATGCCAGACTTGATTTCGGCAGTCGATGGGCCAATACCTTTGTTTTATCGTGTACAACGTGGCTTGTGTTCCGGAATGCAGGTGAATTTTATGTTCGTGTTCGATTATTAGAGCTGTTACGGATGACTTAGGCAGTATATTTGATATCTTTGGGCGAAGGACATAGGCGAGTGACTGAATCGGCCCCCAACTCGCAATATCCCTTCCTTATCGGTAAATGGATTGAGTCGTGTAAGCTTTTCTTTTACCGCCGCGTCTTAATCTTTACGAAGAATGCTAATTTCTTCGGGGAAATTGCTGTTTTGTAACAATTTTATAATTCTATTATGTGCTGTATTTAATTCGTTCACGGTGAAGGGTGTCGCTCGGTTCTGCTTCTGTTTCCATCGAACACAGCGAGCGGTGATTCGGATTAATTTAGGCCAAAATGAGTATCTTTGCAATATGATCTTCTTTGCAACAAATTATAGTCGACGGGAATAGCGGACAGATAGATCGCCCTTTTCTGCTCCGGTATTTTAATTTGTAGTGTTAGTGTTCATGTTTGACCTTGTGATATTAGATCCGCGGGATTGTCGTTAGTGGGTATATGGCGCCAATCACGGATATTCGTCTTTGTTTGAATCTCAGATATTCGGTTGGCGAATATTTTGAGCATGTGAGGTAAGGTGTTTATCCAATGGAACACGATGGTAGAATCAGTCCAATAAACGGTTCGACTAAGGTCGTTCAATAGGGTTTGCTGTATTGCCGAGATCAGAGCCGTGAGAAGCAGTGCTTGAGCCGAAGAATGGTTTGGGATTTGAGCGGCGCTACTTTTGATTTCGCCGTTGGAAGCTATGTCCAGACGAGGGTCAATGGGTCAGGGTTCGGAGATACACGCAGGATCCATAAGCCTTCTTGCTGGCATCACAGAAGCCGTGTATTTCAATCTCCGTTGCGGCCTCGATTATTGCCTTAGGTTGGAACCTCATGTTGTTTAGTAGTGGTAACTGGGCAGGGTACCTGTCCGATTCTGAACGTCTTCTGAAAGTCTTCCGAAAGTGACTCATCCCAATCGACCTTCAATAACCAAACTCGTTGGAGTAGCATTTTGGTCCAAACGATCACCGGAACGGCCAATCCTAGTGGATCATAGATTTTTGGCAATCTCGGAACTGATGATTCGTTTCGTGACTCGAGAGGTGGTGGATCTGATCCCGACTGAGTAAAGGATAATATCATCGGATGAGTTCTAAAATACACCAAGCATTTTTAAAGTTTATGAATCGCCCAGATACTGTTTGTAGTTTCCTGTTCGGATAACCCTTGTAATAGTTTCTTGTCGTTTGATGCCCATTTCCGTATATCTAGACTGTAACTCAGCGAGTTCTGCCCTCAGTATAAGGGCTTCGATCTTAGTATCAGTTCTGGTAAGTATCAGGTCTGGCAGGATCTGCACTGCGCGCGGAAACCGATGTCCTTCGTCTTCTGCCAATTGCTTGAGGCATCGAATGGCTAGATATGGCGCTGCAGATAAACTGAACGTTACAGTGTTTTGAATTGGTATGTCTTGGTTTCCCCACTCGCGCTGCACCATAATATCCTTTGATATTTTTGGTTCTCTGGTCGTATAAGGAATTGTTGATACATCTTTTCAATATCACCAGTGAGTACGTATCGATGAGAGCGGAATCTAATGAGTATGCAAAACAAATCTTCCTGTAACTTGAGCCCTGTATAAAGTGTATCGTTTAGAAAGATTCCGGTGGTGCTTGGTGCCGATTTGTCAAAGACAACACGGAGTTTGGTGGAGAAGCGCTCGGCAACGGATTGGTTGCTGTTTATCGTTCAAAATGTTGATTTGCCCTGTGATTACTAGGTCATTGTATAATAAATCGGTGATCAATTGATTGACAGAGAGGAGCCTCGGCTGCATGTTGCGGAATGAGACTTTGCGTGGTGTTTGGCCTGATGCAGCATCGTATGATGCCGTTGTCCGCACGTACGACATGATCTGGTGTTACTATTTCGCGCCGAGTGTCCTTTTTTCAGGCAATTGATGCATAAAGCTGTTCTTTTAACATCCTTACGGAGCTCGCCAAAGGGTTTAGCCTTGAAAGTGTCACATTTCCATAGGTGTGTAGTCCTCGGCAGGTGGGACATGTCGACGGAGCCTGTGTTGCGGTAAATGCGTTCCTTCTTGGCGTACATTGACTGACCGGATTATGTAGATGCGATGATCCTTTTGTCGATATGACCGTGGAGGTCGATATGGAGTTTAATGCCAATTTCTCGAGGAAGTCCGGTAAATGAGTGTATTGAGGCACTTGCTTGTTAGATAACGTAAATTCCCGTTGTTTCCTGATATTAGCTGGTAATTTCGAAATGATGAGGCGCCGATAAGCGGTGATTGTGATAGTGCTACTGCTGATGTGGTGGCCGAGATAGGTTCTGCTGCTGGTGTAGGTGTCGCTGCTGGAGCACTGCAGCTGCCGTTGTCCGACGCTAGCTGGTGCCGAGAGCTGCTACAATTCTTTAGTTATTTTTGGATAATTAATGATTGCGAGGCAGTGACATAAAGCAGTGTGTCGTGGACACTCGAACCTCTCCTTGAGAAGGGCTATAGCGTCAATGTAATTTGCGCAATTAATAATTAATTTGCGTAATTAATGCATTTACGCAGTCCGCTGCTTCTCCCGTTCGGGCAAACTGCAGGTATTGAAATTTTTGTACGAGCGTGAGGTGGTGGTTGTCTATTGTTGAGGAGAAAGTGTCATAGAATGAGCTCTATTTCTCCAATTTCCTGTCGAACGAGGGGAACCGCATTTCTGGTAATTGGGCTGCTATCGGCCTCGAGGTTGCTGATTCGATGTTTATAGATGTTGTAGGTTTCGATAGTGGTAAGTTGTCAATAAGGTCTGTTAATCGTGTGTCAATGGCGTAATATTTGTCTAATAGAGCTTCTAGACGCGCATTTTATTTCTCGTCGAGCTCCTCTAATTCTTCTTGGATAACGTTTATCCTATTCCACGTGTCGTCAATTGCTTTGCGGCAGGACATTAAGAGGTTTTTGCTTTCTTGGCCGGACTGTTTGTCAAGTAGTCTCGAAAGTGAATTGGTCTATCACATTACTTCGCTCTCGACGCAAAGAATTTAGTTCTTTTGCGTTTCACATTGTTGCACTGGAACGTTGTATGGGCATGCATGCGTGATGAAGGTACCTTCTTTAGCGAAGGTAACACTTGTGATATGCGATCAGTGATTCTCGATGCAGCGTTGTTACGGCTCAATTGTCCTGAAAGCTCTCGATAGAAAATGATTATATTCAATGAGTTCCATTAATCATGAATCAACGTCAAGATATGCGTTTAAGATACTTTCTAGATGAGCATTCTTTTCATCGTCGAGATCCTCTAATTCTTCTTGGACAGTGTTCCACGTATCGTCGATTGTTTTGCGGCAAGACATTAAGAGGTTTTCGTTTTGCTGGCCGGACTATTCGTATTCGTCGAATAGTCTCGATACGAAAATGAATTGGTCTATCAGATTACTTCGCTATCGATGCAAGGAATTTAGTTCTGTTGTGTTTGCCATTGTTACAGTCGAAGCTTTTATGGGCGTGCTTCACGATGAAGGTATTCCTTTCCGAAGGTCACTCATTTTGTTGTGAGACTAAAATGTTCCAGCTGCAAGTTGTCGCTCGTTACTGTACAGCGGAATGTTGTTGGCGTGTGCTTCGCGAGGAAGGTGTTCCTTCTTAAAGGTTACTCTTTTTGTTGTGAGACTGAGGTTGTTGGAACTCGTTGCACTAATAGTGGTGGATTCAAGTGGTAGTGTATGTTAGTGAGTGTTGCTGGTGTATACACTTTTTACTTGACACGTAATCTGGCTCGAGGAATCACAATGTTCGACCGTTCGCAGAGAGACGTATTCGCGATAGATCGCGTTAACGGGAGCCGTGAATTCCTGTTACGATTATCTAATCTACATTATGAAATGATCGATCCTCTATTTCGTTTCAAATAATAGAGGTCGTTGAAGCGATTATAACACTGCAGTAACAGGTTATAATGTATACTTACTTCCAACAACTTAATGGATTTAACATTCAATAGAACGCTGAATATGTCGACAGACAGAATACAAGTTAAGACGGAATACATGATACACGTGAGTACAATGATTGATCAGAGAATAAATTGAAAACTAAAACTAACAACTCCTGTTCTGTGATGGAGGTATTTACTTCATAGGTCAGTTACGAGTGGAAATCCCGGGAAAATGGGAAAACCTACGTTTCCGCATTTTTTATTGGTTGAAACAATGGCCCTAAGGAATGTCTCGAATCGAGCTCTACGTTGCAGCAATTGTATTGCAGCAATTTCGTTTTAGGATTATTGCGGGACAACCTATGATGTTTGCACCGCTAGCGGACGTCCCGACCGAAAGACGGACATCAGCCCGTACCAGATAACTGGACATAACATCCTTCTTCCGGTGAGAGGGTACCGATCAAGATATTGTGACTGTAAGGTTAATTGGATCTTCCGTCAAAATCCCCCTCAATTGATTTTGTTGGATCGGGTTGGCTCGGTAGGGAGACGAGACGTTTGACACCTCGATCCAAGATGCTGGTTCCCGTCTTCACCGTGGCCGTTCGGATGATGCCGTCGGCTCCTGGATGAATCTCGATGACTCGGCCTAAAGGCCACTGCATAGAGAACACGTTATTCTCCCTGACGATGACGATCGCGCCTTCTTGAATGACGTGAGTTCCCTTGTTCCATTTGCTCCGGCTGGTCAACTCGTTCAGGTATTCTCGATACCATCGGTTCCAGACACGCTGTCATAATTGTTGGAGATGTTGCCAACTAGATAAACGGTTACGTGGAGTGAATTAATGAATCGTCAATGAGAAAGTGGCCGGGGGGAGTGAGGATCAGTAGATCATTTGGATCAGTGGAGCTCGGAGTTAGCGGTCTTGAGTTAAGAATGAATTGAATTTCAATGATGAGGGTATTGAAATTTTCAAATGTGAGTAACTCGTTGCCGATGACACGTCTGAAATAGCGTTTGAATGATTTCACCGCGGCCACTCATAACCCGTCGAAGTATGGGGAATGAGGGGAGACGAAGCGCCTTTCAATTTGCCAATCGGATGGAAATGTCTGTACCTTCTCCTTGTGAGCATCCGACTGTAGGAGAATACGAAGTTCTCGCAATTCGTTGTTGGCCCTAACGAAGTTTTTACCGTTGTCGGAGTGGATGGTCGAGTGAAACCCTCGCCGTGCGATGAATCTTCGAAGTGCGGCGATGAAGGCTTCGCTCGTTAAGTCGCTAATGAGTTCGATGTGCACTATCTTGACTGATAGGCACACAAAGATGACCACGTATACCTTGACCTTGCGGCGGTTGCGATCTTTTCTCTCCTTGATGTGTAATGGTCCATAATAGTCGACGACTACGTTTACGAATATGCGAACTCGTGCTTCCGGCGGATTAGTCATCACGTAATCGAACGGCGGTGGATTGGCGCGGCAGCAACGGCTGTGGATTGACGCAGCAGCAACGGACGCAACCTTAATTTAGATCAATCTACCCTTAGATCAATCACCTACTTAACTTGTACATACGCACTGGCGTAACTGTAACAACAATAAAGTTGTTGGAATAAACATTAATTTATACGTGTTAATTCAGTGTAAACTCAATTGAAACACCCTCTATTATCCTAACAGAAATAAAGGGATCAATCAGTCCGTGGCATCGATTATCTAATTGTAACGGGAACGACTCCCGTTGATGTGCTTTCTCGCGATCGTGTCTCTCCGCAAATGGTCGATTAAGCACGGACAAAAGGTAGATATGAACTTTTCCGTAGCACCGTACAATTAATAGATTCTTGTAGTGTGGAACTTAGTAGGTTCTTGTCTATGCTAGCGTGCACCCAAAAAGGACAGATCTCTAATTTGATAGGATCTTGTACATGCTAGCGTGTGTTACCTTCAACACTTGGTCACGTGATGCAGCACTAGTCCAGGAAAAAACAGAACCATAAGCGTGAACACTCTCGTTTCCTTTCTAATGTATTATAGGTCTCGGATTTGTTAACAAAAACATAATCACCAAATCTCATTCTATAACGTACTTAGTTCTCACATTTCAGCTACTGTTCTTCTTCGGATATTGTCTATACGAGCGCGAGCGTTACGATCTCATAATGATGATGCAATGTATTACGGTTTTAATAGTGATAGAGCACGATATTTTGACGGTTTTTATTTTTTTGCAACTTAACGTATGATGCGATTTTATCTTTGTGCGTCTTATTTTGTATATATTTTCAATACCTACATTGTTCAATCTGTTAATCAATATGTTTTTAAAGTTTGATATTTATTGATTCACTCAGATTAGATTTGTATATTCTATATTTCACCACCAAGTATAAACATGCGAACACACCGGATACACTGAGATAATTAACACGTGGCCGACGCCTAAGACAAAAGAGCTTCGTTAGAAGTCGTACCAACTTAACTTGTAGGAACTAGTGGTCATACCAACCCACTATTTCCTTAACACAATCTGAACTTTTTTTCTAGAAATAATATTATTTCTTTCTACACGCGAAAACCTTTCTTAATGCTTTTATACGTTTTTTCTAGCAATGTCGCACAAATTTTTACCAGTCTCAAACACACACATTTCTAATGATTTTCCGAACTATTTTATCCAAATAAATTACCATTTATAATTTTCTTTGATTATGGATATTTTAGAGATTAAATCGATTGGACTAGTGGTCTTAGGCGGGTATTCGCGAAGAAAAAGAAGTCAAGCTCTCACATCAGAAGAGAGAGTAAGAGAAAAAAGACAGGGGTCTTCCGAATTGATTTAAAACTGTTAAAATATCCGAAAAGTGTCCGGCTACCCGCATCGCCGGGGCCACACAAACGTTGTGAAGTATATTGTCGTATGTGTGAATCCACACATGCGCGGCTTGCATCACCATTAATGCTATATTGCAGCATACATTCCTTTTTCTGCGTCGTATTTATGTTAAACTAAGCCATAAGTGAAACATGCTACTTCTCATAGGAGGTCGTGCGAACTTTTTCATTGCGATCGTCCTACGATCATGTTTGTTTTCGTTGTTTTTACCTGGCAAAATGAAGAAAGATATATGCTATGATCGCAATAAGATCATAACGAAAAAATTCATGCGTCAACGATTTCCTTCGAAAAGTATGTAACATATATCATTTACGGCTTCTAACGACACGATGTTATATGAGTCAATTTTCATCGAAAACGTCCAAAGCCATCTTTTTTTTTTTTTGACGAAACAGTGAAATAGATTAATAGATTACTTCTCGTGGCATAGTCGAAACATATTACTGTTCGTAAGAAAAGTTGAAATACATTCTTTTTCGTAGCTAATTGAAATATGGTATTTCTTGTAGGACAAATTAGATTATGTTATTTTACTATCTAAGGTTACGTATATTATGTTACTTTGAATTTTTGATCCCTTATTCTCAATTGTTTATATGATACCTACCATAGCTTTTTCATTCTAAAAATGTTGCTTACAGTTTTAGAAGAGCAGTCAAATGTGTTACATATCTAAGTTAATTTTTCCCGAATTCATTTCTCATAGTGTATTTATATTTATTCTGTAGTTTTTATTCTTATATTCCTGGTCCTTGTTTTGTTTCTGATAGTGAAATATTATGGTTTGTACATAATTTAATTATGCATTGTATATATCAATCTTTTTTAAATAAATAAACTAGCAAATGTTGAACAAATAATAAGTTTTGATTTTCTTCTCTGAAATTTACTTATATAAAATAATCACCACAATTCTTCAAGCATTTCCGCTAAATTGTTAAAAAAAATTATTAAACAAAAGTTAGTCGATATTCAGTTAATAATAAATTGCAATAATATAAATGTGCAAAAAACTTGTTATTCAATAAAAAACAGAATTATCACAATTTTTTGAATGATAACGTACATCTTTCTATACATCACTCGATGTAGCTGTAGCGGCACATCAGTAGAGGATAATTCAAATCATGTTGTTGTTTTGCCTCGAGGTATCAAGTTCGTTAGGATACAAGTAATGTAAAAATAAATAGAATCCGGGCAAAATAATGTCGCCGCTACGAACAACCGTCGAACAAAAACGAATTTGAATTTTCCGACTCCCCCGACCAGTATAAAAGAACCGACACAACCGAAATGAGTTTAGTATCTACAAGTTTCCTTCTGTATCAACGCGCTATTTAAATGTTATTGACGAGTATTTAGCAAACATCTTATCGAATATTAATTAGCAATTTTATTTTGTGATTTATACTTTGTACGAGCCACTCAGCGAATATAGTTTGTATCCTATTTATTCAACGGTTACGACAACAAATTATAACACCTAGTAAACCTCACGATCAAACGTCCTATATACCAGTCCTCTACATAGCTTTATATATCTTTTTTTAAAGGTATTAGGGTACTTAGGTCTATTAGTCTAGAAGTTGTAAATTTTGTCCTGAGTGCCTATACACTTGACACGCGCCAAAAAGGGGAAAGTATCGGAGTATCTATAAAGGAGTTTAAAAATCCTCTTGAAGATACTCAAAGTGCAAAGTCAAAACATATATCAAGGAGAACGAATCCCTTCAGTTATGACATTCACACATGTATATATTGACATTACATGTTAATTATGCCAACACACGGTGGTACACTTTTTATTTAAACTACGACAAAACAATAAAAAAGATCATACATTGATATTGATCATACATTAACTTTTTAGAGGTCGTTGTAAAGGGAAAAGAAAAATGAATTCTGAAGAAGTTGGTTAAAAAGTAAAAAGCAACTACTACAAATCAAATAATGGACACAGGATGTTGATTCAGCGTGGCAATAAAACCCTTGCCTTGCTCAAAATATTGAATTTTACAACATATTCCAAAATTATCGAAATCGAGTATGACGGCTACTTTCTAAATAATTACCATGTTTGGCCTTGTTTTAAACAGAAAAATCTCACAACGACATTAGTAAAAATTTAAGTAAACAAAGAATTTCATCATTGTATTAGTATTATCATGTCTATATTTGAATTCCTCCAGTGGTCTCACTTGATCTTTGCAACTTGAACTTCTTTGGAGAGAGGGTAGGAGGATTAGTTGACTAAATAGTAAAAAAATAGTACTAGTGCAAAAAAATTTATGGGAAATATAATTGATCAGAATCATGAAGGAAAAAGTACAGGTCAAATTTTACAATTTTTTATGTGGGCCTCTAATAAAAATATAAGCGACACATTTTGAAGATTTATGTCACCTACATGCGTGCTGAAAATTTCATCGAAATCGGTTAATGCAGGAACAAGTAACAGGAACCAAAAGATGGACAAAAATGTAGATTTATTTCAGCTGTAGGCCGAAAGTCATAAAAAACTGTGTTTTTCATCATTTTTAATCATTTGTAGTTTATAGTAACATTAACCAATTTTGATGAAATTTCCAGTATTTCTTTTTTTGCGCGCGCGAGGAAAGGAAAATGCAATTATGCATAGCCAGTGGCCCATAACACTGGGTTATTGGGGGGGGGGGTCGGCAAAATCGAAACACCTCTACCTCACTAAAAGCCCCTCCTCTTTCTAGTCTTTAACCCTTTCGCTACGAGCGTTTTCTCCGGAGCGGCACTCCCGCTGAACGAGCCGCTGCGCCAAAACTGTGCTCGATGCGCAAGATCGTCAAATATAAGAAAATAGATCTCTGCTCGTAACTTCTCCAAAAATTTTGCTCTTCAACAGTTTATCGTTAGACCAGTATTCACAATATTTTTTTTTTTATACGTGGGGAAATCCTCATGGACACCCTCCATCGCTCTTCTGGGATGCGGCGGGGTAATGTCGGACTTTACCGACTAAAACCCCACAGTGGACCGCCTGACGCTCAACAGGGATGCCCCGAGACCTCTTTCGAATGACTGCCGGAGCACTTCTGCATCTTCTTCTATCTGAGGGAGTCGTTCCTTGATTAGTTCGAGCATTGGGAAGGACTACCCCTTTCAACGTTATCCCCTGGGCCGTCGTGCAAGTCTGAGGAGACCCAGATCCTCCTCGGTATATCGGCTCCTATGACCACCTAGACCGGCGCAGGACCGCCCTTTGGTGCGAAACCCTACAAGAATGCGATGTTCTCTAGCTCTGTTCGCTCCTTTACGAAAATTATGCCTTCGCAATATGAGCAGTCTGCGAGGAACTCTTATTGCCCCCTCAGCATCACTTTCACAACTGACGAGGTGTCTAATCTCTCGCCAATCACTAGTCGCAGAATACGACGTGAGGTCTCCCACGCCGGACAAAATTCCAACGTATGCTAGGCCGTGTCCTCGCCCTCTCCTTAGTAGTGACAGGTGTTCGTCACCTCTCTTCCGATTTTCTGCAGGTATTCCCCGAATACTCGATGTCCCGCGAGCACCTGCGTCATCCGGAAGGACAGCGGAAGCCCTCCGCAGTTCCTCCAAGTCTCCCAATTTGGCAAGACCGATTTAACGGCCTGGTGGACACGGATCTGGTCTTTGACGAGTAGGTCAGAGCGCCACTGCTCCCACACCTCTCGTCTAGCTTCCCTCCGAACGTCTCAGGCCGCCTGTCCGGCGGGGAGATTCACAATATGACAATTTTTTATTTCGCGATATTAATAATTTGATGGTGAGAAAGCAATAAATTTCTGGGAGAGAAGTGTTTCGGAAATTCGTCGTATTAGGATCCTCATCAACGCTATTTCGATAATTGTTTGTCATGTCAACAATGAAATTTATAAAGTTTTCGGAACAGAGTAATTGAAAAAAATCTAAAACTAGTGCCGAATAGCTAATTGATGTTTTTATCCTCGAATGCTTACAATGAAATTTATGAATATTTGGCCGGAATAATTCGTTAATTCATGTAATTTCAGTTGAAGTATCTTCTTCGGATTCGGACCTGTTGGATATGATTTCTCGAAATCTTTTATTACTTATATTATATCTTTCTCGTGCCAAATTTGAATTTATCTGATCACTTTCTGATAGCTCCGAATAATTCCAATTTATATTAATACGTCCCTTTCCGTTATTTGTTATCATTTTGGAATAAAATCTGTTCAGAAATAATTAACCTAAAGAAAGGTAAACAATTTTGAAAAACAACAAAGCATACCATTTTGTCTATTGTCGGGAAAGGTAAATGTAATTATCTTTCTTCAGTAAGCGCTAACTTTATTCGCTATGAACATTCAGGCAAATGTCTCAAGACTGATTAGGCATTTGGTTTGCTGATACATAGTATGGAGGTGTTTCGTCCATGAGAAACAAATGATGTAAAACAAAACACTAACGCCACATGTCCAAAGTAAGATACTTGATGTGCAATAACTCCAGTCGCTCATTGTATGTATAATACGCAGCATCTTACGCAGAACGACTATAGTCCCCCGTAGTACGTCAGTGGCATTTTATGGAGAGCGACTGTAGTCGCCCGTAGTAAAGAAAGGGTTGATAAGTACTCAAATCACGTTGGTACCGCCTTTCGGCATTACTTAAGCGTGCTTTTTTATACCTCCTTATTCAATTTATGACCTAGTCATCTAGTTTAAAACTTATTCCTTTGCTTTCAAAATTTTATTTATTAATTACTAATTAATAATTATTTTATTTTTGTTAGGTAATAAAAAACTATTACATAGTGAGTCCTTATTTTTTCCTGTGCTTCACCCGTTATTCATCAATACTTTCTACTATGTTTCTAAGTAATACTTATTATCGTCGTCGACGGGATACCCGGCCAAGGCCGACATAGCGTCGATAAAAACGATCGTCGGTAAGTCAATGTACCACAACTCCTCGCAGAATTCCCGGACGTAACCCGTCCGCCCGTTTTCGTAAGAGGAAGAACCCGGTATGGTGTAAAACGCCACATCAAGACGACACCAGGACCACCGGTCTACAGCAAGCCTCGAGATGTCTCAAACAGATGAAGGTGGAATTCAAAATGATAGAACAAGGAGTGATTAGGCCATCGAAAAGCCCATGTGAGTCATCCCTGCACGTCATCCCCAAAGAAAACGGAGGGTTACAACCCTGCGGCGACTACCGGACGCTGAACACTCGTACCATATCCGATAGGTATTCACCGTCGCATATAGAAGATTTCGCGCAACAACTGCATGGTAAGCAAATCTTCTCAAAAATCGATCTCATCCGCGCGTACCATCGAATTCTGATAGCACCCGAGGACATCGAAAAGACAGCGATCACAACCCCGTTCGGACTATTCGAAGCAGTAAATACCATGTTCGGACTTCGGAACGCGGCACAAACGTGTTAAAAATTCGACGACGAAATTACGCGCGATTTAGATTTCGTTTACGCATACGATCGACGATTTCCTGATAGCCTCGGAAGACGAGAAGCAACATCACGAACATTCGCGAACGCTGTTTAAACGTCTAAACGATTACAGCGTGGTAATAAAGCCCGCAAAATGTGATTTCGGCGCCAATGAAATCACATTTTTGGAATACACACTGATGGAATAAAACCGCTAGCCGAATGCGTGGATGCAATAATAATAGTTCGGTATGATTAATTTCTACCGAAGTTTCCAGGGCTACGAATATTTTCCAGTCGCTAAACGAAATGCTAAAAGGCGTAAAGAAGAGCAACGCACCTATCACGTGGTTGGAACAGGCCGAAGATGCCTTCCGCGGCCACGCCACGATGTTAGTCCATCCGATACCAGGCGTACCAGTCAGCCTCGCTGTAGACGCGTCTGATTATGCGATAGGGGCGGTCTTACAGCAACGTGTAAACGACATATGGCAGTCACCGGGATTTGTTACAAAATCCCTGACTTCCACGTAGCGGAAGTATAGCGCGTATGATCGCGAAATACTTGCGATGTTACCGCGTTAAACGCTATGGAAGGGAAAAATTTTGTGATTTTCATAGACCACGAACCTCTCGCATACACGTTTAACCAAAATCTCGATAAGTGTTCGCCGCGTCAATTTCGACACCTCGATTATATTGGGCAGTTTACAACTGACGGTATATTAAAAGCCTAGATAACAACGTAACCGACGCTTTATCCGAAGCGATAGAGAAATCCGTAGACCACCGAACTCTGACAGCCACACGAAAGAATGATACCGGGTTACATGAAATCGTCAACTCCGGCACATGCGCGTTGCAGCTAAAAAAGGTATGTTTCGTCGTCGAAGTCGAAGTCGTACAACCGTATGTACCAAAACCCTTGCAGCAACGTATTTAATTCACTACACGGACTTTTCCATTCAGAGATACGCGCTACACAGAACCTGCTGACGACGCGTTTCGTCTGGCCGTTGATAAACAAGGATTGTCGGAACTAGACACGGGAATGAATCCTGTGTCAGCGATGTATGGTCACCAAGCATGCTTTCACACCCGACGGAACATTCGAAGCTTTGGCAAGCCGTTTTGAACACATACAGATAGACATGTAGCGGCACTTGACACCAAATACGACCGGACGACTGCAGCGCAGTGGTTAACGCCTTTGGTTACGAACGTTTCAGGACCGGAGTTCAAATCCCGGCATTCGTAGTCCGATTTTTCTTCCGTAACATCTACATGAGAAGAAAGCAGCAGTACTTCACCAGCGATATTTATACCAGCAGTAGCACTATCACCACAACTATAAACCACCTCAGACATATTATCATGATGCAATATTCTCAAGGACCGATATTGTCTAACGTGTATCGCGACCTTTTCTCACGTTGGCCCGAAGCCATCCCCATCGCCGATATGGAAACACGTCAATCGTTGATGCAAGGATAGCTTTCTTCCTGGATAGCTCGTTTCGACGTACCTTTAAGATAACATCGGATGCCAATTCGAGTTTTAATAACCATTTGAAGAATTATGCCGGTTGCTCAGCATCAAGCATTTGCACACGACGGTCTATCATCCCGCGTGATAGTAGAAAGTGGTTACATCGGCAGTTTAAAAGCAGCAATCAAATGCCACGATATAAACGACAGGATAGGAATTTTACCAATCGTTTTATTGGGTATACGAATCGCCATTAAGGAGGACTTGAACGTAATGGCAGCCAAAATGGTTTATGACACCGGAATATATGGTTGCCGGCAGAATTCTTTTTATTAGCCGATCAACAGGCAGACTCAGAATACGCGATCCAGTTAAAAGAGCGAATCGAAAAAATCATTAAGAAAATTTTTATTTTCCATGAACTCGCGTCATCGCCATATGTATTTTTACGCAACCAGAAACCCTTTAGAACCACCTTTCGACGGGGTATATAAGGTGATACAACGAGACGATAAAAACTTTACCATAGAAATAAACAACAATATGCTAAGAGTTTCCATAGACCAGTTAAAACCTGCTTTTGTTGTACCCGACGACATCGAGCAACAACAACAAGACGAAATTAGCTCAAAACTCAAAATAATCGAAACGAAGGGCGGGCAATTCGGAGCAAAGAGAATCTGAAAAGTACGATTTCAAGCAGTTTATAAATAGATAAGTCAATAAACTAATCAAATTAAGCGAATATGTTAAGTGCTTAGCATTAAGCAGATTAAGGAAATAAATGTAATATTATTTACATAATAAATAAATAAATATAAATAAATGTAAATTTATTCTATTGAATAAGCTTAGTATATAGGATCTACCTGCGCGGAACAACGACAGCCCTAATATTCAACAACCTTCGTAAAAAAAAAAGGAAGAAGAAAAAAGAAAAAAGTTAGCACTGGTAAGGGGGTAATGTAGCGGCACAAGGCCATTGTTATGTCCTGGGACCAGCAATAATCCTAACCATGGGACGACGTCCGATCTTCCATTTTTTCGCTCTCGAGCAACTTTCGCACTCTCGTACTGTCCAAATCGGTCAGTCTTTTGATAAGTTCGTTCTTGAACCGGTCGTATAGTCCCGTCGCCGGCGGGTCGAGCACTATGTCCTCGACTTGTTTTATGTATCGTTTCCCTAGGTTCGCAATGGCAATGTTAAATTTCGTTTTGTCCCTCACGATGCGCGCGGACTCGAACTACGCTTCCAACAGGATAAACCACAGCACGACTTCTTGCAGCCAAAATTATGGTATGCGGAGTTGTTGGCCCATCGTGTCCACACTGTCAATGGCGTTCGTCGCTGACACTTTCTTGCCAACACTTTCGCCTAACATCGCCTAATACGTTCACCTCCTTCGCTTGAGATCACGTCGGGAACACCAATTTGAGATGTAGAATGTAAAGAGTGTCAAAAGACTGCTCGGCGTATTATTTTAACAGTATTATTTTAATGTTACTAGCACGTGTTGTCTGGGCCGTATTCGGATATTTCGTCGGTTTTTCTTAAACGATCTTTCCGCGATACTACAGTACAGACCAAAGAAGCCGCTGGAAAAAGAATCATGCGTTCGTCGTTAGTTGTAGTTTTAGCAAGATGACAGTTCCTTAGGATTATTGCGAGTCCCGGGACGTAACAATAGCCTTGTGCCGCTACATTAGTTCTTATTATCTTCTATTGTTCCCTCAACATTATACTTCTTGTTTAATAATTTTATTTGCTTCAAATTTTCCTTTTATTTTATTTTATTTTATTTTGCTTCAGTTCTATTGTTAATTGTAATTTAATATTTATTTGGATTATGTTTTAATGTACTTTAAGCTTGAAATTACGTTAATTATCGAGATTACTTTATTTTACTTTAATTTTTATTTTAATTTTATTCTTAATTTTACTCTTAATTTAATTTAATTATACTTATTTTTTATTGTAATACAGTTAATTATTAAAAATTTCTTTCCTTGTTTCTTCAGGAATAAGATATCTACAGCCTCACGCATCATTATATGTTATTTAGTTTATTAATCATAATTAGTTTACTGTACTTGTGTGAAAAATTCAATTTATTTCTCCTTTCTTAAGGTTGATTTCCATGAACTTCCAAGAGTCCTGTTTCTGTGTATATGATGTATTATATTACATTAATTCATATTATCTATATTTTCTTTTTCTTACTACACCCGTCTTCTTACGTGGAGCTAACACTTCCTTTGTTGAATTAATATCTCATCAGATACCATCTTATGATTGAAAATACAATTCACTTCGCAACATGTAATATTTACTTCATGCACGCATTGATTATCATTGCCTTCAAGATGGCTACTTGTGTACTATTATCAGTATGTTTTAGTCTGGTGTCTTATAATTTTTGATTAGTACTGTGTTAATTATTTATCTACTTCTTATTTCTAATCCCCTTTTAATAAGTACCGTGCAACTGAAATAACTGTAATATCATTTTAGTGTTTTATTATAATGTGTATATTTATAGTGTGCTAATTTAATATCACGTGCATTGTATTGCTCTTAGAGTCCATAAATTATTAATAGCACAGCCTCCTAACTAGGCTGTAAGTAGGTTATTAACCACCTATTATTCTTTATTTAGCATTTTGTTTAATTTGTTTAATTTAATACATCAGTGCTATATAATACCAACAACCGCTATTGTCATGTAATTTAAAATATAGTGTTAGTTATAGATTATTTCAATTCGTCAGGTTGTTATAAAACTTATTTCTCTAAATAGAATTTAACATAATAATATCATATATGCCATAGCAGTATAATAACCTCTTATTTTAGCCGTGTTTGTCGTTGATATTCTGTTAACCTGTCTTGATTAATTTCTAACCTCTTTCTATGTTCATTTGCTGTTTCTACTTCTTTCTCTTTCCTTTGTCTTTGCTTTATAATTGCATAACACAGTTTTTTGAAACTATTCCATATGTTGTTGTTAGTTAAAATTTTGGTAATTAAATTATTGCTATTTATAGTATGTGAACTTTATTCTCTAGTTCAATATTCTGTGTTGCCTACTTAGGACATGTACACAGTGCATGTTCGGCATTGTCTGGTTTTTCATTACGTTCCCAACTTATTATAACTTCTTTTGTTTATTCTGCTTCTATATGCATTAAAAATGTAAGTATCTGCGTAGTATAGTAATCTATATATTTTTTTTTTATTAGTGAAGATCACTATGTCATCAATTAATTTTCTTGTCCACTTTTCTTTTTTGTAATGTAACCATTCTTTTCTCCGGTCTTCTGTAGCTTTCTCAACCATACTTTCAATTTCCTCTTTCAAGCAGTTTAGCTCTCTACCAGTAGTATCAGCTTACATGCTCCATAAGTATTTACTTTTCATCTGGTATATCTTTATTTGCATTTGCGCTTTTATGTATATTAGCATGTTAATTGTCAGCATGTACAGTGCTGCATGTCATACAGTTCTGTATGGTATGTAAGTTCTAGTTAATGCTGCTCTTTGCTCTCTTGTCATTATTTTCTTATTCTTAATTATCTTTAAAGCTGCAGCCCATAATGGCATACATTAGTACGGATTCCCAAACATTATAATAAAGTCTTCTGGCATGGTCCGACGGTCCTCCTATATTTGGTAACAGGCTTCTCATTGCTCCTACAATCGCATTGGCTCTCATGTATACTTTTTCAATGTGAGTAGTGTATTTCCTACTGTTATCGATTTCGATTCCTAGGTATTTTATAACATTTTTTTGTTTTCAGGTTATGGTTCCCTACCTTGATATCTATTACTTTAAATATTCTCATACCTGTTAGCAATATAATTTCAGTTTTTTCATTGGCCAACTGTAGTTGTTCATTGTCCATTTGTTGACCATTGTCATTGCTTCATTTAATTTAAAATTGATATTCTTACCTTTGTTTATTAAAAATATGAGAGCCAAGTCATCCATGAAAGCAATTGACGTTAATTTGTCTATTCTTTTCAGGTTGTTCAACAGCCATCATACACCAGATTGCATAAAAATGGACCCAGGACCAATCCCTGTGGAACTCCCACGTACACATATCTTTCAACTTTCTCAAATGAGTTTACTACTATTATTTTTTTTCAGATGAGTAATTGCGTAGGAGTATCATAAGTGTATCAGGTGCTTTTCTTTCTTTAACCTCGTTTAGAATCTTTAACCATTTTATTGAATTAAAGATATTTTTGATGTCTATAGTGACTAAATTCTTTTTCTTGCAGGTATCAGCTATCTTCATTACTTGACAGTCAGCATTTACAGTACTGTGTTTCCTCCTAACACCAAACTGATTATTATTAAACGGGTCCATTCCAATACATCTCTCAATCAGTTTTTTGAAGATGTTTCCCCATATTTTACTTAGCGCAGGCAAGATACTAATCGGCCTATACGCTCTGGGCTGTAATGGACCTTTGCCAGATTTCATCAGATACCCTAACTATTTTCAATATTCCCGGAATTCTCCCATCCTCTTACAGCTTACAGCTCTGCATTGATTGGTCGTATGTCCAATCATGTGACATCTGAAACATCTTTTTATTTCGGGAATGACCCTTGCTGCAGCGATGGTTAACCCCGTTCTGATTTTTATTATTTTACTATCATCTGGTATATAGGATGATGGCATCATCGCAATCGCCTGCTGGGTCTTCCCAATATCGACCCAACCTTCTTCTTTTATTTTAAATTCCTTACTTAATTCTGTTCTTAGTTCCTCCCTAGATATAAGTGGTTCTATATTTCTTATTTCTAGAGAGATTTTGTCTTGTAAAGGTATTAGCTGGAACCTTTTTTCAGTCACCATTCTAATATTATTTATTACCTCTACGACTGATGTTTTATGTTTCAGTTCTATCAAAATGTTTCTTTGCTTAGTCTTTCTGACTCTACTTGCTTCTTTTAATGCCTCCTTGGCCTTCATTAATATCTTGTATGTTTCTGTCCATTGACTAGATTTGTCTACCTTGACCATAATGGCTTCAGGTCTATATTTTTTTTTTTTTATAATTTCCCCTTCTTTTATTATTTTTATTCTTTCACTGCTGTTTAACTCTCTACTATCCAGGTTCTCCGTCTCTTTCCTTTTTGCCCTTCCTCTTTCCTGAATTTTCCATTCTCCATTATTATTCTTTTATGAGCCTGCATTCCTAGTATTTATTTTGTATATCTCAGCATATGAAAATTCTCCCTTTCTCGCTCGTTTTCTATTTTCCACTTGTATTTCTATCATTTTTTATTTTTTCATTATTTGCTCTTCCTTCATGTCCCTATCATTTATAGTGGATAGCGACGTTTATGTGGTTATTGATTTGCTTTCGTAGACTATTCTTTTATCCGCCCTATCCCCAGTCGCATTTCTTTTCTTTAGGTTCTTCATCTACTCAACCAAAGACATAGCATGTCCATCTATTATTTCCCCAATTCTTGCAATTTCTGGGTCCTTTTCTATAACAAATGCAATCTTCTCTTTAACATATTAATATTCATTACTGTCTCCATCAGTATTTCAATTAGTAGCTTTAGCTCATAGTGATTGGTTCATTGTCTTCTGTTAGAGAGGCTTTATCTTCTTTTTCACTGTCTCTTGCATCTTTATTATTCACTTCTTGTTTTCCTCTCCTCTTGTTTATGTTCTGAATTGTGACCGTTTTATTTAAATCCCCCTTGTCTTTTGCATGTCTCGGTGCAATTGGTATACTACAGTTACTGCAATCGGAATCGCTCGGTGTGTCACCCTTGATTTCACTGATTCCAGTTATTTTATTTTTGTTTTTTTCAATAGGACTCCTCGCCATGCTCCTTTTTGGAATGAACGGGTCCGTTTCCTTTCTTGCATCCTTCTTTAAGTATAGCAATATTTTGGACGTTACTTTTGGTTTTCCCTTTCCTGTGGTTTTCCGTATTGAGTTCCCAGTTTCCTTATTAGACTTGTTTGGACTGGTATCTTCTTCTTCCTCCGTTTCCCAAGTAGCCATTTCCGATCATAAGGGGACCTCAGGATCAGGCTCCCGCATGTCGTTCCTCCAGTTATATGATGACCGTCGAGTCGAGTCTGATGAAGTTTCCACTATGTAACAGATATAACTCTACAAAATGTGTTGTTTAAATTTTCATTAGAGACTCAGATAAAAGATTGTAAGAAGTGACCTTTACTATTTCTTTCGTGATTCCGAATGCTTGCAATTCTCCCAATACATTATCTAGTAAACTATTCTTCCTAACTTCTTTAAAAAAAAACTCGTTGTTTGGCCCAGTTTTAAAAAAAAGTTTTTCTTTTTGAAAAGAAAAGTCTTTTTTGAAGGGCGTTCGAATACTTTTGTGAGTCACTATATATATAAACAAGGGTTAGGCGGGCTTGGGTGTTCCGCCGATCCTTCGGATGAAAGTTTTGTGCACAAGTGCATATACGAGGGTGTAAGAAATGTCTGTTTTAACTGTCTAACTCAATTACAAATGGATATTATGAATGTCTGCATTAACTTTTTCAATGCCTTGGTGCAAGGCAGCGCTTGCGTGTCGTGAATTATTTTTCGTTTAATTAAATACTACATCAACTAATCGTAATTATTACATGAACTTAAGATTCATATAATTTCATTATGGTTACATTTCTCAACTTTTTAACGACTTTAATTTAAGTACAGGATAACTGAGAGATTCGGAGATGCGAATATCTCGGAAATATCTAGGGCCAACTGACAGTTACATGCATGTATAGAAAAAAGTTTTTCAGAATCATGCCCCTGATAATATCCAAAAATCATCGACATCATTGTGTGATAAGGACAAACTTATAAATAATTACCAAAAACTAGTCACATGATATTATGTCTCTCTTAAAACCATTCAAATTTTATCTGAAACATTTTTCATAAAAATCGTTATTTATGCAGTAATTGAGATGGTTTCATTATTCGTAGCCCATACTGTATACATACTTGTACTTCTCCTTTTCATTAAATCTTCATAAAATCATCAAAGCTTATTGTTCATATTAAATAAACAATTATTATGATAATATGGATAAATAATAGTTGTTTTAGTGAGATCGCGTCAACCGTTTCGCGGGGAGACGCGTTTACGATATAACGCGCCAACGAGTCGTAAATTCCCGTTACGATACGATAATCAACGCCACGAATCAGCCGATCCCCTATTTCGGTTAAGATAATAAGGGTGGTTGAAATGATTATAGCAATGGATTAACAGGTTCAGTATACACTTTTATTTCCAACAACTTTTAAGAATACGATTAATGCGTAGTGAAGTATTTTTCACGAAGATAACAATTTGAGATGTTGACTGATTGAAGATGCAATTATATATTAAGCAACTCGCAACTATACTCTTGACTAACAACTGGCTGTTAATCGATTTTCTCCCTCAAGTATCCCTTTGTTGTCTTTTCATATCTCCACCACGCACGTGTCCCGTTACCATCCACGATTATGGTCACGTACGCCTTCTTCCGAACAACTATTTGACTGAAGGACCGAAGGCATATTGATGGGTCATTAGGCCGATTGAAGCTTGCCAACCCTTTCAGCCTGCCTGCACTTACGTTTTATCACAACACTATATATATTTTGTCGGTCTTTCTTAAATGATCTTTCCGCGATATTATAATAAATATCAAAGAAGCCGCTGGAAAAGGAATTGTTGTGCCAGGGCCGCGAAACGCGTCGTGTTCGTCGTTAGTGTAAAATAACGGTTTTAGTAAAATAACGGTTCCTTAGGATTATTGCGGATCGAAATAAGTATGTTTATACAGATCGTGACTATCTTGACCGAGGGATGGATTATGATTTATGGTGGGTCTCGGGACGTAACATAAAGTAGTAAATAAGAGGAAGTATAAAAAGGACTTCAGAAATTGATAACATTTTCGTTATGCTGTAATAGAAAGTAAATTGATAAATCATTTTTAGTTGATATACAAGGTGTTCGGCTATAGATGTCAAGAGATTTAAGGAATCTTCACGAAGCCGAAATAAGACGAAAATCAAGAATGAAAAAATTTCATTCTCGGCTTTGCTTTCTAGTTACTGACAATTAATAATCCGTCAAAATACCCCTGTACGTGAGCAAACCTCCTTACGCGAACGAAAAGATGCCAGTCCAAGCAGCGAAGCGCTCAGTGATACTCAATGTTAATTTGACATTTTGTAGGAGCTGTTGAAAAATTGACTTTAGGTTTTCCGGTAAATATTCACTTCATATCACAAAATCTCAAATTAATTCATCTTTCCTATGTTAGAGTTTTTTTTAGAACATATTTCTAATCTTTTTCTTTCCACGCTTAAAATATGTTACGATCATAAAAGGAAAAATGAGATATTTCCGAAACTCATCTGGTAAAGGGAAGGTCTACTTATCTAATGACCATCTATAATAAATCTCTAGCTATGTAAAGTTTGCAGATTGTGCAAAGTAAGTTCGCGCTTTTTTTAAACACATTTAAAGCACAGTCTATTCGTTTCCTCCATACCATATCCTTGCTTCCAAAAAGAATTTCTTAAATATCATGACCGTTCTGAAATAATACCGAGTTATGCAACGAAAGTGAAAGCATTGGCAAAGAGTATCGTAAATTTTTCTTTCGGAATGAACTCTCCATCACTACAATACCGTGTTTTAGATATTTTGAAGCAAGAGGTTAGAACAGTTTTGGAAGAACAGAATCATTCCGACGGTCGACGAGAAACTTCCAAAGAAGTGAAAATAATAAGTTAGTTATTTGGGCGTATTGTGTGAGCAATCTGCGTAGTGCGTGTATTATGCGGACATTGAGTGTTGTATATAGTGTAGCAATATTTATATTGTAGCCATATTTATTACAATATCTATAAATTTGGAGAACTTTCGAACATGCACTTTTGCTACGGTGCGGTGGATGGCAATAGCACAAAAGCGCAAAGTTTATATGTCGAAAAATATCCCAATAAGACTATACCCAGCGTAACGATTGCGGGATACCGGTACATGAAAACCTACTAAATTTAGCGGACAAATTCAGTACGATGATGCAACATGTAATAAATGTGGAATAACAAATATACATAACAAACATTTCTGGGCATGTGAAAATCCACACGCATTAAGAGATGGCTCATGCAAGATGGTGCACCGTCACATTTTACCAATGCATTGCAACAATACTTGACTAACTGTTTTGGAAACGAGTGGATCGGTCGAAGAGAACGTGCTTTGACTGTTCGGTCTCCAGATTTAAATCCTCTCGACTTTTACTACTGGGGAGACATGTTCATGTATCAGACACAATACAGCAAAATTTTAAGAGAAGAGCCAAGTTCTGTTTACAGGGAAGAAGAGGACACATCAAACATCTATTGTAATTTGTTGTATTTTTTGTGAACACTCGCGGCTGGGACAATCGCGGTGCATGTGTGATTTTGTTGTAGACACTCGCAAAGGCAAAGGATTAGAGGAAACGTTAAACCTTATTCGAAAATTTTACAGGGCGGTTTTCGATATGCTCTTATAGATTTCTATGAGTAAGGAGGTTTAATGTTCATCTACCATTTCTTTTGGGAAACATCGTGCGGGGTTACGTCTCTGAATACTATGGTTTTTTTCTCCACGATGTATACGAGGTAAGCGGCCGCTTACGTGTGACCTTCGTTCGTCTAAGGTTTACGTGCAAGGGTATTTTTAATTGTCAATAACTAAAAGACCCCTCAAATTTCCTGATACCTGTAGCCGAACACCCTGTATGCATAATTGAACTTATACGAAAATTTAACTGTTGGCGTCAAATTGTTTAATATTGCAAAAGGTAATGTAATATATACATATACATATATCATGTCTAGTGTAACCACGTAACCATGTGTAATGCATAACCAGAGGGGTATTTTTATCATAAATTTTTATTTCTATTAATTCTACCATACTCGTCTTTACCAACTCTATTATTTGGACTGAATATAATTCCTATACAGACTGCTATAAATCGCAGAGGACGTGAGAAATACTCTAATTTTTTACGCGATCAATATTTGAGAATATGGGACATGGAGTTCGATAAGATGCAAAGTCTATGTTGTATACTCTGGTTTAGTTCATATTCTTTACCCTTAACACTTTTACCGAAGGATGGCGTTAAACAACGTAGTATTCTACATATATATAACGGCTGATTTATAAAACAAAACTCCTGGCACACAGTGGAATGGATTAACAATTAAGTAGGCATATATTTCATTTTTTATATATTTCATCATTTATTAATTCTAATTCAAGATCATAGATAATATTACTACTATTCATTTAAATTTGTGATAAAAATATATTTAAAAAATTGGAGATTTTATTATGTATCTGAGTCAGTATCTATACCTCCTGTATCTTCAAATACCTCCTCGTCTAGATTTGTCCAACTGTGTCCTCTCTATCACAAACAAATCACTAATCGACTCACAAGTCAATAGTGATAAATAGGATATCCGCGAGATAAACATGTATAATAACTTAGTTAAGGGGCAAAAGATATTCGCTAAGGACTAGCGAACGATAGACAATCGTTAAAGTCAAGAGTGGATTTACCAAAGTCATTTTCAGGGATGTCATTAGTTATAACGAAAGTTATAATTAAAAGGAAAAAAGTTGCAGTATAACAGTGTAGGGTGCATGTGCACTCTGTGACACACAAGTGCCCTGATACATCGAGGTGTCGGCGACCAAGTCGAGCATGCTTTGATTCGGCTGACAAAACCATTTCGCGTTTGATTTCACGATCCGTGAGATCACTGAAACCGGCAATCGAAACTCCGCGCGCGCGCGTGTGTGTGAGTGTGCGTGAATTAAGAAAATAAAAGAGACGATCCTGACTGTGATCAGACAGTTCAAAGGAAACCCGAGCCGAGTGCCTTATTAAACTCACCTCTACAAGACGCTTTTACAAGAATTACTAGATTAATTTAAACGATTTTAATTGCAAATAACTATCATAAACGATCAAATTGTTTTTGGCCATCGATATTATAATTATAACTATTGGGGTTCCTGATCATTTCACCTGTCTTCCACCCACTTTTGTTGCAAAAAAATAGTTAATTCTTCAATGCGTTGGATGCGGATGAATATAAATAACTAAATTTTGGGAAATTGAATTTATCCAGAATAACGAGGTATGCTTGAATTTACAAATACAAACAATTTCTTTAACACAAACAAATTTGAGAATAATAACAAAATATGTTATGTTGATAATAGAATAATGGTCATACAAGCATTTATAATTTTCGTTATAAGAAAGCTAACTAAAATCATTTTAATAAAATTTAGGCAGCTGACTGCTTTTTAGAAATAGAAATCTAAAAAATATTTTAGGACAACTTTAAGTTTAAGACAATATTTGGCAGATTATGAAAAAATATGCATTATTCATAAAACTTGGCTGCATTTTTGTTTTATAGCAATAGAAGAATTAAAAAATTAACATTTTAATACAGAAACAAAAAATTTTGTTTGTAATATATATTTTACAATATCAATTCACTGTGCGGCATTAAGAGCCTTTCCGCATCCATTGTAGTTTGCAGACCTCTGTATATGACAGTGGTTTCGACACTCGCTAGAGAAAATTGAGTAGTAAAAAGCCAACATGGAAAGTCAACAAAATTCGCATTCTTATGAGACAGACAGAAATAAATAAAATGTTTCTGTCTCTATCTGATACATTTATAGCATGTCACGCATGCGCAGAACCAGACTCTTCTTTTCTTTCGTCTTGATTTGTCACGATTCAGTTTACGAACAGTTTTCCCTAAGCTTCGGTAATAGGTGTCTTATTTATACGATCATGGTTCTTAATAACTAAATCTGAATGATTTATATAGGATATAAATCGGCACTTTTTGTAATTATCGATCATTGATTTTATTATAATTTCTACCATTCCAGTAGCGCTGGTATCTTATTCTTGTTACGTTTGTTCCGATTAATAATGTTCTAGTTGTTTTTTAGATGGTACGAGCGATCCCAATTTACAGACAAATGATCATAAGAAGACAAACGCCTTAAACTAACGAAGTATTAAACTTCCCAGTCGGGACTTTTATTTGTTATAATAAGTAGAGTTAAATAGATTTGATGATTGCTCTATATTTGGTTGGTATCAAAGCCTAAGTGATTCTGAAGATTCTCTGCTCTTTCGTTACAATTCCTAATTTAGCAAAATATAAAATTTGATGGAGGTTCACGAGGTTCAAATCCAAAGGGTAGCTCCCTCCTCTAAGGAGGCGTCAGGGCTCCAACGGGTGCAGTGGGCGCTCATCTCCAAGTTCCCAGTGTGGTCTAAGGGAAAGCGGTGTAGAAGTGCCCATGTGAGCACTGTGTATGACATGGTCCTAAATCATTGCTGTTGAAGGAAGCTTTGTGAAGAAATCCTTTCCTCTTCGTTGTCCTCGCTTAAAGGTACTATAAAATTTATAAATTTCGAGAACCTATTCAGGACCTCTCAGTTGTCTCCTTTTATTATATCTAGTTGCATTCTCATTTATGGACTGTTCCTTACTCGAATGACCAGCTAATTTAGTCGAGTATTCCTCCAAGGGTGTTTTTATTAAGGTGTTAAGGTAAGGTCTTAGGTACAATACGCCACTATAGGCTTTCGCGGATGTCATCTTATATTACGACGCGCCACTGTAGTGGCTCACTCTACCGAGTCATTCGCTTACCGTTTGAACCGTTTGATCATTTTCATTTGTCTTACTTCATACTTTTTTTGCCCTCACATTTTATAACAGTGTTAACAATATACAGATAGAATATATGGTTTTTTTTTTTTGTTACGCCAGTGTCAGATATCACTTATTGTTTTTCAAAATAAATATACCATTATTACATGCTCTTTTTAACATCCCGGTCCGTATCCTTATAATTTTTTAGAATCTTCAACCTTAAAATGTCGTTTCAAAACAGAAAATTAAGAGCAATTTGACAGACACTATCGCGCTACGAGTATGAAAATTGTGACGTGGGTCTATGTGACGTACTGTACTCTAAAATATATCACACTCAATTGTAGTATTAATTTTTACAGTAAATTATTAAAGTTAAAGTATATGCATCATACTTTTAAGAAAAATTATAATTTAGTTATCAAAAGCTTGGTTCCAATGTGCTTGCATAGAGAACAGCATTATCTGTCACACATTGCAGCGCTGTATTGATTACGCGTAATTCCCGTCAAACTCTGCCATACAAAGAAACATCTCCGCACAAAATTCAGCCGTATCTAAGAGGTTCAGGGTGTTAAGTTAAAAGATGAAAGCGATTCTCATGCTCTTCGAATATTTAGCTAACGTGCATGAGATCGATCGCTTTGTAAATAATTACCATTTTACTTTATAGGAGAACCAAAATCAAATCTGTTTAAGCTCCTTAATGATAAAATTAGCAAGAAAAAACGAAATACAAGTCGCAGAAAATAAGTTCACTGGATGTAAAGACGAAGAAGTCACGACATATTTCGTAGAAAATAATATACCTAGAAATAACAATATTACAAATTGATGGCAAAAATATTGTAAGAGATTTCTTATATTATCGAACATAGCACAACAAAACATAGCTAAACCCACCACCCAACAATTACCGATTGACTGTTCTTCGCGCCTTGTATTTATCGATTGAACTATATATAAAGATTTCGTGCTGGTTTATTATTTAGTAAGTCTTGCCAGAGGTTTACTTACTGTGCGATATAAGTTAAATATAATCATCCCATTAATATACGAATACATTATAAAAAAATACTATAAAGGAAAATATTATTTAGTATAGAGATGATATAAACAATTAACTAAATGACGTTAGTTATTGAAAAATAATATGATTTATATATATACATACGTATCAGAAAACACAAGAATTTGTTACGTTATATATGATATAATACATACAAGAAACACAATTTAAACATAAAAAAATATTTTTTTTAAACAATTATACGTGTAAAGAATTGTTTATTTTATATTTGGCACAAAAATGATATACTTACGATATATTACCTTTTAGTTAAGCAAAAAGAAGTATATTACAAATATTTAAATAAAACGCCATTTGCTTTTCATATTAAGCAGTGCTGGTTTTTATGCAGTTGTATCGGTTATCTGGTTATCTGTAGTTAGAAGAATGTTTCTGATGTGATATTTATATACATAAATCATATGTGCTTAATATTGAACGTAAGGGCGATATTGTTTAAATTTTATGTACTGTTATATAGTTGAGAAATACGTATTAATCGTTTCTGTCAAGTAGTAGATAACATCGTTAGGTTAGAACAAAATTTTAAGATTTTATTTTAATTATATTTAATTACATTATGTGGAAACTACAGAATCTAATTATATATAAGATTAATTTTATGTAAAACAATTACTTTGTGTAAATACTGTGAATTAAATTGTATTCTCACATTTGTGTGTAAACAATAGTTGTTATAACCAATGAAAGGTTTCTGTTAAGATATAGATTTTCAAATTATATTTGAATCGGAAAGTGATAGAAAGATATTTTAAAATAAACAAGCTTTTGTTATGATAAAATCAGGTTAGGAATGTTGAATATTGATATGTAGTTAATTTTATGTCCTTTTTTCTTTCAATATAAGTACAGTTTATAGCATAAAAATAATAAAATAGTTTAAAAAGTTAAAAACAAATAATTTATTTCAATAAGTGAAAGGATATTTTTATACAATTTTCTTTAGCCAATTGTTTAATTGCTCAATACCCGCAGAAGTTTTGGAATCTTTATTATATGCACTACATTCAGCAAACTCAATGTTTGTATCCAAATGGGAGAAGTCGAAATCTTTCCCCTGCTTGCCAAGAAAAACATTTATTGCTGATGCATCTGTAGCTTCCAACTGACTTGTTTTTGTCATACGTAGTAAATTCATTTCTTTCTCTAATAGAGTCTTTATAACAGCTGCACCTTTTGCCATAGTGTGATCTTGTTTATTGCATAATACAAGTATAGATTTCTTATGTACAGCAGAATCACAGAGTAAGTTATATAAAAATCTGAAATTCAGCAATTATTATTCTCATTGCAGGATGTGATGACTTACCACTTGTGTGTACTTACTCTGCTACATCTCGGATATCTTTTTGGAAAGTCACTGAATCGATCACATAAACAAGACCTTTTGCGGATAACTTGAATTGATCAAAAAATTTATAACGCAGACGTTCATGTCCAGGTATATCAACAATCTTTAAGGACCGCTAAATAAATTGACACTTTAGAGGCCTATGTTTCTGGTATGTCAAAATTCATGCTTCAAGAAACAATGAAAATATATGTAAAAACTCACATTATTGATTATAATGTCTCCAGTATTTTCTTTTACAGATGTGTGAGTCTTAACAAATTTAGAACAAAGTAGACGTGCATATATCAGTGTTTTACCAGCATCACTAAGACCAGTTAATAATATACTGTTTCCTATAGACCTTCTCTTGTGCCATATGGCAAATAATACTAAGCAAAGGAATAGAATAGAAATTTATATAAGTAGTAGTAATGTTTAAGATTGAGCTGTTAATACCAAACAAATGGCTCTACAGACGTAGGCTTATGAATTTTAGGATAAAAGCCTAAGCAAATATTTACACAAAAATGTACCTATTTTTATATTATGTATACAATTACAATGGTATGTTTGTTTCATTACTTGCAGCTATATCTATAATGTTCATTAATTACTGTGGCTATAATGATATACATTTTTTTTAAACAAATAAATATGATGTCTGTAGAATGTTAGAAATGAAACTATGAGACTGTTCATGTTATTCATGGATATCATTAAAATATAACAAAAACTATTTAATAATACATGTGCAAATTTAAAGAGGGACATGTTCTGTTGCTCTATATCTGTGAATTTCAAGTTATATATATAATTTAGGAATATAATTTATCAAAAGCATTTAAATAAACATATTTTTTGTTTTACTTGCTACAAAAAAAAAGAAAACTGTGATGTTATTTTGAATAATGTGATAATAAAATCTGAAAACCTATTTCTCATTCAGATTATGATTCAATTATAATGTTTTATTTAACTTTTAATGCATAACTTTTATAACAACATCCACAGATGTTGGATATAAAACATAAGGAATTCATAACCTATGAGTATTATATATAATTACCTATAGTTACAATAATTGCGATTATTGCAGCTAACACAGCCATGAACTGAGAATCCACATTGTGATTTGTCAAAGGTTTTATATACTTGTCCATTGTAAAAGATTTTTTTCTATGTTTATTATAAATCACCTCGTGAATACACCAGTCCTTGTAAAATATATTAGTAATTGTATGTGTTATACTATCATTTCATATTGTATATACATATAACACGTAGATAGATAGAAAGTACAAGCTATGTTAAAAATGGTTAAACTTAAAGAAGCGCCACCTATTGAAATAAGATATCCATTTAAATTACTGTAGTCAGCTGTAATATTTATGTAGACACATTCCTATATCCATGAGTATTTATGATTCGTAAAAAGATAATAAGAGGTCTTGAAAGTTTTGGTTCAAGTTTCTAAATGGATATATGAAAAGCAATAAGGACTCGAATGGACACAAGAGAAAGGTCGTCTTTTCCTCTAAAAATACGCTTATTTTAACATTTAGAAAAAATTGATGGATTTGAGACTAATGTAATATAGTTTTGGATTGAATTTTACCTTAGTGGACTTCCTCTCTTCTTCCAATGTGTGGAATCCGTGGAGTCACTGGCTGCACGTGAGTGACGGCCATTTTGGCGAGTTAAGTCAAGTGTGTTCTATACACGTTTGATTTTCCGTCTTAACATGACTCAAAACCTGCAGGTAATAATTTTCTAAAGCGCTCGAAATATTCATTTATGCTCTTTTCGACCGTTACGCATATTTTTGTTTTATTTTCTTCTTTGATCGCTTTCTTGTAGTTTTTTATTTTTTGTCTCTTTTTCATTTATTATTTGTTTTGTTATATTACTTTGTTACTTTCAAAAAATAGAATCTACGAGATGGAATTCAACCCGCTTCAAAAAAAGCAGCTATTGCTTGGACTCGTGAGTATAGGCTTCTACACGCTGATAAATACTGTCGTTATCATCGGAAAGCGATTACGTTATGTGAAGAGGTAAAGCACAGGTTTGGCTGATTTCGATATCCTCTTGCCCGTCAAAAAAACAGACCATATAATATGTAACCACGATTAATTTTTTGAGGAAATTCCCTTGCCTTTTGACAAAGCAGTCATGTAAGTTTTAAACTTATCTTCGTAATTTTAACATATTATTCAAGCTATTTTAAAATTATTCAATTTTTTAGATTGATATACTGTTTTGCTCGAGATTTTTCATGCACTGATACCGTTCATGAATTGAGTGATTTCACATCAGGCAATGATTTTGTGGTACTACTATCGTTCGCAACAATTGCTGTGTGGTTCTATTATTACCGAGAGATGATAGTGAGACACTTTTTAAATATAATGTGAGGAAACCGAAATTGCAGGAGGATTTCAGGAGCTGGATCATTGCTCAGGTACTTTATGCAACAGTTTGATATTTCAATTTTTGTATTACTTATTTCTTTGTACTATTTCTATTTGAATACTGCTTCCATTTTCATATTATTTCATAGATCGACCAAGTCAAATTCAACAAACAAAAATATAATCATGGCAGCAGAGTTGTAAGTCATTGAATTTTGGGTCTGGTAAATATCCTCCGCCCTCCCAAAAAAGAAAAAGACAGATGGTATTAGTGTTAAATGCTAAGGTGAAGACATTACTTTTAGCAATAAAAGAAAATGTTGTCATCAATAGTGAAATCTATATCTAGTGTTTCAAAAGTTATGCCATGACAATTGCAGGGATACCTACTTAGAATAGTCAATCATAATATGATTTTTGTAGGTAAGCTAGGATTGATTTTAGTTTGGGTTAATATTCACTTCTCAGCCACCATGAAGTGGCTGGTTATGTTAGTACAAACTAATTTTTGGTCCATTTAACTATAGTTCTTGATGATATTTATACAAAAAGAAACTAGAATCCAATTGGCGGCCAGTTAAGGATTGGATGAGGTAAAGAAGTTGCTTACATGAATTTGTCGATCGCTTGTGCCAATTTTTGTAGCGACGATTTTGTCGTCATAACAACATCGATTTGATGGCATCGTTGATAGAAGCGACCCGAAGACAGTAAATCTAGAGTATGTAATTCCTCGTTTGTAAAGATCAATCAGATGTCATCTGTGCAGTCCACTCTTTGGATGAAAAATGAATAGAAATCAATATGGCATCAGAGTAACGTGTAAAATACAGTAAAAACGCTCAGCTTTACATAGTCATAACTTCTGAACCAGTAAATTTTATAACTTCGAACTTGCATTTTTGGATTCTATGCATCAAAAGCTTTTCACCTAATTTTGTAGTATTTCAATTAAGTAGGTAGGGGAGGAAGTCTTATCTCTGACGTAGATTAAGGAATGATCGATGTCACAGCGGCAAGTAACGAAGAAACGTTCGTTTGAAATATTGTTTAAAATATCGTGAACTATTACGAGTTACTTGCAAGTAAGTATAGAAATAATCTGTCAACAAATAGAATTGAAAGAAAATAATATACATGTCATGAGTTATTCAAAAATAAAAAAGTGATCTCGTTGTGTAAGCCGACATTGTGAAGGTCGATAGATTTCACGCGCATGAAATGTGGACGTAAGCGGCGAATAATAATTGTAATTCGAAACTCTCAGCAGCTAGCTGCGAATATTGCATTAATGTGTGTACAACTGGTGTTTGTAGTGTATCAAGTTAATTTCCTTCCAATAATTATTTCTGTTTTCATAATAATAATTTCTTTTCGTTTAAGTAAAGTCTGTTTCTTTTTATTTAATCCACAATACAGCCCTATAGACCAAAATTCTTAATATATATAATTATATTTCTTTTAGAAGCAATAGTGAATCGATCGATATCGATATCGATAATGAACCACTTCAAATCTTTACTTATTTTTTACTAATCGAAATCGAAAATAACAAGTTTTATCAATAGTTTTATTATATAGGATAAGTTTTTATATTGAATTTTTATGTAAAAAAGCCAATTTCTCTACATTTTCAGACTAGTATTTTCAATCGTGGAGAACAATCTCTCGTTGTTGTGTGATAGATATAGCTATGTATAGTCATGTAACCTATTTTTGATAATATAGGAAATCTGTTAGAATGTTTTTCTATTTCTAGATACATTATTTTCGAAAGATGTCTTTATTTTTTCTTTTTTATGTTACGTAAAGTAATCTTCTCTGCGACTTGTATTTTATTTTCTATTGCCAAGTTTATTATAAAAAACTCGAGCAATTTTGATTAAAATTAATTTCTATTTTTTTTTAAACCAGTTTATCTAAATATGAATTCTATCACATGTCTTATTGTATCTTAATTGCTTTCCTTGTTCCTTGTTCTTAGATTCAACGTATTCACAGCAATGCAATAAAAAATTAGGTAATAGCAGTTAATTTGTAAGAAATTATTGTTAATAAATTTTGAAATGTTTAATATATTAAAAATGAAAATTACTGGATGAGATATAGAATGGGCCTTGATGTAAGAATATGATCAATTTCATTGTAATTTATTAATAACTCTGATGGTTAAATGCAATTTTAAATAAAAGAAAATTACGTTGTAATTACATATCAGGTAATCATAATTTGAGGTATCAGTTATTAAAAAAAAAGAAAAAATTGAGATACACATGAGAATAGGATCGTGTGCGCTTCCTATCTTCGAAGTTTCGGGATTGTGCAGGGATCTGCAATCGTCTGGTGAAAACGCGAGGCTCGCACATAAAATTAAATAGTCTTCATAACTTAATTAATCTTTTTAATATTATGAACATAGAATCTCACCGTGTATCCATCTTGCAATAATTTCAAAGGCGTCTCATTTGGATTTATCTACACTTGTATCTGTATAAACTTATAAAACCCTTTATGCATAAAACCTTTCTTTTTAGGATGTCAATTCTAAAAAAAAAGGCAACAATGTTTCTGCATTTTTTGTTTGCAACCATGTACGTGGGAAATTATCTTCTCATTGTTCTATCTGTATAGCTTTCGATTGCCTTTACGATATGTCGGCTGTTATCAATTATAAATATTAATGGTTTGTAAATTTCATGTGTCGTCCGTCGCGGTCGGATATAACTAGGTTTCGTCATCGACAGCCAGTGGACGTTCGAGCTGCTTTTCGGCTCCCTCATTCAGAAGATGACGGCGGCAGCGTATGCCGCCTGCTGCTGAACATTGGCGGGGCGGGTGTCACGGTGCGCCGTCTATACGAGGGCTTCGTTCGGTCCCGAGTGATGTACGGGGCTCCGGTATGGGCAGACGATTTGATGACGATTTGATCATCACAGCATCCTGCTCCTTAGGATGTGTGTACCGGGAGTGATGTGTACTTAACAGAAGTAAGGAGTAATTAAATAGCTCTCCTTAAAAATAAAGATTAACCCGTTTAACGGAGAGGAGTATATAAGGGCAGTTCCACTTGGACTAAGATTCTCTCCGATAAGTTCTACTTGTACGGTGGACAAGTACGCTGAGTGATATCAGAATCTTGTATCAAATCGCATTCGTCAACCCATTGACTGTGGATTCGTTATTGAACCTAAATTCATTGCCATCGACATCTCGATTATCCACTCGCCGCTATTATTTGTTAAACTCTGTAATAATCACATTTATACCAATAATTATCATCAATAGTATATAACAACGATGGCCAATTCACGTGAAGATTCATTATACGCCCCTAGCTCCAATGATAATCCGACATCAGAAGTGGGATCAGTGCCGGTTATAACAATGCAAGAGCATATGATCATCATGCACGAGTTAATTCAGTCGCTAACGTAAAAACCAAGTGCGGAACCACAAAAAAAGAAAAAAATCATCCCTACCACGTTTTAACCTCGAAATTGCGGGCGCTGATCCAGCTGCATAGTGCGCAGTTGTTGATCTGCTTATGAAAGACAACCCTCTACAAGACTGCGCGTTATTTTCTGCCTTAAATCGTGCTCTAGAGGGTTCTGCAGCGCATTGGCTTATGCAAATAATGGGCTGTGAAGGGATTACCTGGGTAACGTTTAAGGAACTTTTAATGTTTTTTACTCCTCCTTTGTTTTCCCCAATCTTCTATTCTTATTGGTATCCGGAGTCAGATAGCTACTCTGGTCCGTCAATTTTTCTTGGAAGGCAACCTCCATTTCGCTATCCTGCCCGACTACCTCTTTTCTTACCGGATTCTTCTTCAATCTTCGTCCAGGTTTGAACGGGTCCGCCACTTTAGTGGCACCCTTCTTGCCAATCGGTATTCTGGAGCCTTTGTCACATTTACCATCAACATAGTTCTCTCTCTCTCCATGCTTTTGGTCCCTGTTCGCTTCTACCGCACGAGAGGTGGCCCTGGGACCGATCATTCTCTCGTCGTTCCTCACCCAGTCGTTTAATGACCGTCAGAGCGAACCTGGGGAGGTACTACCCACAACACCTGTTGGTGTTGGGACCTGGAGGTTCCGAAGTCAAACGAACAAACAGTCTCTCTCCTAATAGTAAATCTCTAAATCTATCACCTACTGCGAGAAGATAACGGAAATCTGCTTTTCTTACGAACGACGCTTCTCGCTAGCAACTTTCTCTTAAGGGCAACCAGCATCCTTTTCTAACGACCAACACAGAAATTAACCAATTAACAGCAATGTCCATTTTCCTCACCTTCCGAATGAAGGCTTTCCTCGATGAATCCGATGATCTCGTGTGCCTGGACACACCCCATCAGAGTTTTCCTCTACAACGTCATCGTGACGGACAGTCATTCTTTTTCGTGAGATCACATTAGCCAGTTACCTAACGTCTTTACAGTCGGTGAACACTACGTTTCGATAAAGAGTTAAAGTCGAGTAATCCTTGTGCTACGGAAAAGTTAAGTCGAGTCAAGTTTAGACTTGGGAACAAAGTGTATCCGTTATCCCGTTGACCGCGGATTCATTATCGAATCTAAGGCCACTTGTCAATCCTGTAACATTCATACTTTTGTTAATAGACGTTACCTCGATCGTGTGACATGAATGAATGTGACAATATATATATATATATATATATATATATATATATATATATAAAATTTTGTACTCTTTCCGATTTTTCTCAAAAAGTGAAGGTCTACGCGAATTTTGACTATTGCACGCAATTCTGTGAACATTTTCTTATAAGAAACGTTTATAGCGCAAATCAAAAAATTTTTCACAGGAAATTTTTTACAGGAAAAAAGAATAGTCATGCATGTTCGTCGGAAAACAACAGCACGCGTAAGGAACATGCACGACGAAAATAGTATTTGGACGTAATGTAAGCTTTAGTCGTAAATTATGTTGAGTGCGAGTGACAATTTCGTCGAACCCCTGATTGGCGATTTCCAGGTGCCCTGGCACGCGAGGCCCGAATACTTATAAGGTACGAGTTGATGCACTAGAGTTTTGTTCTTCTTCCAGGACCGCCGAAGAAGCATATACTGCTGGGGTAAGTGGCCCGATGAGGAGGATCACGCGATTTTCCGGTGGTCCAATTAGACGTTTAGGCCCACGCGTAATGAGAGAAATCAATGATTTCTGGGGGAACGAATATGCCCCAGCCGGCACTTTTTGAATATACAATGTGTGATCTAGTAACTGGGGATGATTATTGAGAACATAAAGAGTTTATCGAGCACACATTTCTTCCAATAAATGTAAAGGTAGTCAAAATTTTCTTTTCTTCTAGATTGGTGTTAGCATTTTTCTTTTTTAGTTTTTGCCCATCTAAATAATATATACTTTGGATATGGAAATCAGTGATTCGTCTTATGAATCAATAATTGGAGGCAGGAGAATTATACAAAGAGCACATATACTTTCAACTTCTTCAGACGAGGTAAGTGATGATAGCGAACCGTTAGCTAACGAACTAAACGACAATACTACGGAAGAAGAAGATTTCGAGTCGGATTTAAAGGAAGAGGATCTTGATGAAGGATGGTAGGAAATAAGAGAAAGAGATCAAGCTATGAATGAGTATTCGCAAGAAGAAGAATTGTTAATTGATGATACGGACTGCGACAATCCTGTTTCTTTATATAAATTATTCCTCACGGACTATATATTAGAAATGATCGCAGAGGAAACAAATAAATATGCTGTACAATGAATGAAGAACTCTGCATCTAGCAGCAAAAGGCACTAACTGGCCTGGAATGAGGATTCCATTGTAAGAGGTTACAAAAGACGAATTGAACACTTTTATTGATATCCTGCTTTTCATGGGTATAAAGCCGCTACCTAAAATTAGATTATGTTGGTCTCGGAAGAAGATATGTTGGAACTCACGTATACAAAACGCGATGAAATGCAATCGGTTTATATCGATACTTAAATATTTACATTTTTCCGACAATTCCACGGCTAGGACTGTGGACCGTTTGTAGAAACTTAGAAATATTGTTGACGCAATTGTCCATACGTGAAAAACATTCAAAATTGCAGGAAAAAAGGAAATAATTATGTTAAGTTTATAATATTGAATTGTTATGTTTTTATTATTGCATGTCTACTTATAATGTTGAGATAAAATAATATAAACCTATTTTGTACTACCTATTTTGTGAAATACATGTGTAACTCATCGCGATGTACGCCGCCTCACGGGACAAACACGTGCGATCCATCGATGGTGCACGCTGCTCACGGGATAAACACGTGTGAGTCGCCGGTGGTGCACGCCAGCGTCAACGTGTTAACTGATATCGAATACGTTTAAAATAAACAGAAACAAACAAACCGACTATGACTCATCACGCACGATTATTGATCGGTGCACTTCTCGTTTTTCACACAGTTCATATTATATCCTCCAATTATTCCACTTATTCTTATTCAGCAAGGATATTACCACCTAATTATATTCAAACATCTTGCAAGTCACTCACTCGATCATCATCTACATCGACTCCATTGCAACATACACCCTAATATCTACCCAACACTATTCCACTCACATTCATTCACCTGTCACTTCATTCTACTTTACATCTCTTACAATTTATCGCATTACTTCCTTGCAATTATTACACTTCCCGCCATCTTATAACCCATTACAATCCATTGCAATCTTGCCAAAACTCACATACTCATACATTCCTGTACATTCACTCGGCTAGCGGGAGCAATCCGCCAACATGTCCGCTCTCCATCGCGTCCCGATCCGAAACATGCTACTCTCCAGCCTGAGACCCGTCGAAACGCGTTGGAGGTGCCCCATGCAATATCGACGACGGAACACCCCCTCCACGTCACGCATGTGCTGGCCGAGCCTCTGTTCAATAATAGGAACTCGAGGCCCGCAGCCCAATTTGACATCACGAGCATCAGTCTTGGTGTTCCCCCTCGAAGAAGATCGAGGTTCGGGGAGAGATATGAGCCCACCACCGCCATCCCAGCCCACTCGATTGCGACATACCCCTTGTCCTGCTCAAGCAGGACCCCAGAGGCGGACGTGCCCGTCGCTGACGTCCACGTTACGGCGACCAAGCTATTAAGGTGCCCAACCCAGTCAGGGATGTCTAGTACACGATAGGACTCAGATACCACTGACAAGGCATCCCTGCTCTCCCTTACGTCTGGAAGAGCAGGTCTTGTGCCCGTCTTGATCGCCCCATGTTGGTCTGGGGCGCATGAATCTACTTTACTAAGTCCATAGCCGTGACCTCTCCCGGCCATCTACCACACTCGTGATCCCTTCCTCGTCTTGTGGTAGGTCTCTCGCGCTATTGCTTTGTTTCCTGTCCGCAGCAGGCTCCCGAATCCGGCTCGTCCTTTTAGGTTTCGGCGGAACACACGCCTTCTATTCTGTGGGCGACGGGCGCACCGAGTGACTTACAAAGCGGGCATCTAAGCACAGAAGCTGGGCAGTTCTTGGTCTGGTGACCTGTGCCTCCGCATCTGTAGCACAGATGTCCCCAGTCTAGCATCGAGCCGCAAGTCGCTCTCACGTGTTCCAGCTGTAAGCATATGTAGCATTGTAGGGACCTCTTCAGGATGACTTCGACTCTTGCCATTGACCAGCCCAGAGCTACTCTTCCCGCTCGGATTAGTTTTTGCGTAGCTGTCGTCGGACACCTTATCCAGGCTGACCCAAGGTCATCTCTGGAGATCCCGATGTCTCCTACTCGAACCTTCAGTGCTCCGCATTCTCCGGCCTAGCCAGAGTGTCCCGAAGCTTCTTCTTATCAGGAACATACTAGGACAGTCATGAACAGAGCGTCGTACCGTGCGGTTGAAATGCTGCAGTCTCAATGAGAACTTATAACCGTCGTGTTTAGAATATTAAATTTTGCTTGTATACAACAAGTGCAAATAAAGTGCCAAATTAATTCATTCAAGGTTTGCCATATCCTGGGTAGCATATCCTACTTATTATTAAATCAATAAGAAATTCTTGGAGTGAGATATTTATGACAATAGTTTCATTTCAAACGTAGTTTATCCTCAGCCTTCTTATTTTGAATCAGTGAGATAACCCTGTTATAGTCTTCCAGAATCTTTTCAGATAGAGGTTGCCGTTGGGGAGCAGGCGGACGCCGGTTTCCACTGGACAGATGGAGGGGAAAGTCGCACAGAGGAAGTCCGCACAGAAAAGATAAAGATCTTTTCCCAGAATCTTCTGCATTTTTGAACACGTAACGATTTAAACTATTTCGGTAGAGAAGGTAAAAGAAGCCAATGGCAGACGTGAAAGTAAAAACAATTGCCGCTTATCATTTGCCACTATGATAAGTTGATGATTTGTCGATGAACTGTGGAATACCGAAAATTATCGAATTAGGCGTGGCGCCGGCATTGACAATTTTGGAGATTGCCGAACGTGGCCATCGACTTGTAGATATTAGAAAAGCAGACGTGATGGGGTAAGTGTCCGGAATGCGACAAAAATGTCGAATACTGACGCTCGAACCTGCTAAAGCTCCTCGAGGTTAAACTCAATTACTTTCGCCATGCTTAGGGTTCGATGTCCCAGAGCCTTGCAGATATAGGGTTATTGGCGTGGCGACTGAGTCGTACGGGTTGCCTGATGACTTTCGGAGCGCGGCTAATCTTGACGGTTTGATCGTTGTCTTCTGGTTCGGTCCGCCGGGGAACCTTACACGTGCGTGGTTTTGTCGAGGTAAGATGAGGCGACCTAGCTGTGATGGAGCGTATAGGGCCGTAACTGTAGTTGGATGGAATACGTCGCGCTTGGCAATTTAGATATAAAATTAATTTAAATTAAGTGTAGAATATTTGTTACGTTTGTTCAGAGTTTTGATTATTGCAATAAAGACTTGTTCTGTTTACATCGTGCGAGTTTACTGTGTGTGACTGTTTCGTTTAATCTTATCGTTCCGGCTTTGTATTAGAGTCTGACACATCGCTCGATACGAAGATGTCACGAACTCCTCAGTACAGCAAACATTTGTAATACATGTGATGGCACTCGACAGCAAATACCACCACTCGACGCCAACAAGCGTCGGACGACGACAGCGCAGTGGTTACGAACGTTCGGGACCCGGGTTTCAAATTCCGGAGACCGGAGTCTGATTTTTCTTCCGCGGCATCAGAAATGAGAAGAAAATATAGCAGTACCCCAGCAGCGACACCGGCGACCCGCAGCAGCAGAAACTGTCTCACTCTACACACTAGCAGTAACGCACTAACTAAGAGACAACTACTACTACCACATCTCACATATAACATGTAAAACATAACTTGAGGATGGTCGTGGAGAAAAGTGGCCGGCTAAAAGTATTCCCAGGAATTTTAAGATGGAAACTGCGAACACGATCATTAAAATAAATGTTGAAGTGGTCACCACTTCTAGGAAAACTCTACATCTGGTCTTTTAGTTTTGTCAAGCACTGAAGCCATCGACAGCGTATAAACAAAAGATAGGGTCGAAGGAAAATCATAAATTGTAGACAGGCGACGATGACTTCAGGGTTTTCAGTCATAAGGTAACACTGCTAGCGTGCGGATATGGACCAGCCCAACAGTATTGCGACTTGTATTTACACTTTAGAGTATTTAAAATATATTTTCTTTGTATTAACATCACTTTATCCACGCATTTCTTTGTATTAACATCACATACACCTAATACCCTCAACATTCTTGGAGATATGTACTACCTTTGAACTGTTAATCAAGCATTCTACTCATTGAAACCACCTCTATTATCCTAATCGAAATAGGGAATCAATCTATTCGTGGCGTCGATTGTCTAATCGTAATGGGAATTGACGATTTCCGTTGACGCGCTTCCTCACGGTCGCATCTGACCGCGACTGGTTGAAAAAACGTCAGGAATGATTTATTAACGATATGTTGTAGAACATAGTTTAATTTCTAAAATAATTAAAGAAATATAAATATAAAAGCGATTAAATAAAATGAGTACGCATGTGTACATATTGGTTACGATCTGGTCTTGATCTTCGATGTTCGTAACTGCTACGTGTTAGTCTAGATGTTGAATCTTAGATTTCCCGAATTATATTTAAATCAAAATGGTAGTTGCTGCCACCAGAAATAGTCGTTAAACTATTTCAATTAGTTCGATTCTCGTTCGTTATTTTTTTTTTTTTTTTTTTTAACAAGGCAAACGACTGAATGGAATGGTTTTAAAAACTTGTCGCACCCTTCTAAAGCGCGGCACTACTTTGAATTTTCAAATCGTTGTATCCTCGATGTTCTAATTCATCGTTAACTACCGCATCAATACGACTGGTAAATAAAATTCCACGTTTCGGCTTACCCGCTATGTGCAGGAGTATTAGCACGGGAAGGATTAAAGTTTTTTTGGAATAAGTAAATATTTTTGATATCTTCTTTATTGATGATTTATTCGAATTATTTAGTCATAAGTTCATTAACAAAATTCTGATATTGATTTTTTATGTGAGTTAAAAAATAGGGATAATAATTATTATTATAAACTCCTACCTCCTCGTGGTACCGCCCGGAATAGTCCCCCGGCGTCCTTGGCTAAACGGAGTGCGGCGACGAAGGAGCGGAAGACAGCTAAATTTAAATAATCGGCTTGCCGACCTAGCGGTATCTAAAACCGTGAAGGAAAGGATTCGTACCAAATTAATAAAGGAACCCGTTCCTTTGTTTGCTACGATGACGACTTGGCATGAAGTGGAAAATGAGAAGGATATGGATGAAACTGTCGATTAGATAGCAGAATTGGAAAATTGCAAAGATTAGTAATGATTATGAAGCCTCGGACGCAGTGCTTCTCGGTCCCGGAAGCGCTGTGGCGGATTTATCCGCTTCGGAGGAGATCCTGGTTGACGACTCGGCTTTGTCCATGGACACGAATGTCAAAATAATGGTATCGTTAATGGAGGACAAGGTTGCTTGTCCGGTTTGCGAGAAAAGGGAAGTTCACCATTTCTTTATGACCATAGCAGACTTGGACAGGCACCTCGGTCTTCATTATGTGGATGCCCGTATTCAATGGGGATGTTCGCACTGTGGAAGGAGTTTTCCAAAAATAACGAAGGGTTAGAGTTGCCGCGGTTCGAACACCTAACAAAGTTTGGCACCCTAAAGAACGGAATTAATATGAAAAATTCGCTTGATCCTTTTTAGTCTAATAGATGAAAGTAGGGAGTTGAAACTAAAGAAAATTGCCAACTTCCTGAAGACTAATTGGCCGGCTACTTCCGCGGATATAGAAAAGGACAAAAGGAGGTTAAAGAACAGCACATTAAGCAATGGGCCGATTTGTGGAGTCAAGACCAGGGAGTGGCCGACTTCGCAAGAAAGAAACTTGGCAACGTGTCGTTAAATGAATATCACCTGTTAAAACCGTCTCGTTTCATCGACGCCTTAAAGATCAGAACTAATATATTCGGTACGAGAGTGGCTCTTGCTAGAGCCGATAAAAAGACCAATGTCGAGTGTAGAAGCAATAGTTAGGAATAGTGTTAATAACATTGAATAGAGAATACGACGAGCATGGAGGCAGGACTATCAGGATAATAGCAGGACTCCGGTAAGAGTAGCCAGAGAGAGGACACCGAGAAGAAGGAGCGAGGCGATCCCCGTTAAGGTCGGAAAGGGCGTCAATTGAATTCGCCCTCCTACAGGGAGGTGGCCGAGGCAATGCGGCAGGGTACGGAGATAGTTCCCCTAGTTAACAGAGAGACACTTGAAATTAAAAATTTAGAACCAGTAGCTACGAGGGAAGAACTAATCGAGGATGTAGCAACGAGATTAAGTATTAAACAGGAGCAATGGATGCAGGTGAAGTTCTTAAGGATGACGCCATGAGGAAGCAGGCGGTAGTTGTGCTGTCGGCGAGCACCGTACCCAAAGATAAATCGATCAGAATTAAAACATGGCTGACAATAACGACAGCTAGGATTCTGCCTAACATAGTGGGATGTTATAGATGTCACATGTTGGGACATAATGTTGCCAGGTATACGGTGGTGATCGGTGAAATGGAAGATAGTAAGGATGGTGCTCATACCTAAACCGGGCAGAGTTCCCACGTTAACATCGTCTTTCCGACCGATCAGCGGACTTACAGCACTTAGTAAAGTCTGGGAGTACACGTTTAAGAGCCTGATTGAGGAAAGCCTGATACTGGACCCATTTCATGATGACCAGTATGGGTTTAGGAGAAAAGTGAGTAAGGTGAACGTTCTGCGCCGAGTAATGGATCTTGCTGACTGGTCCAAAAGAAGAAATAGGATTTGTGTGTTGGAGGTGGTGGACGCGAAAAACGCGTTCAATACTCTCAGCTGGAGTAAGATCTTGGAAAAAGTAGAATCTAGAGAAATACCCAGGAAATTGCTGACGCTCCTTGAGAATAATCTCGAGGACAGAAAGAGTATAGCAAGGACGACAAGAGAAACGGTAAGGAGGACGGTGTATGCGGATGTCCCTCAGGGATCAATACTTCGACCGCTACTCTGGAATCTGGTGTATGACGGTCTACTAAAGCAGTTGAAGGCGATTTCCAAAATGAATGCTGTCACTTTTGCCGATGATTTGGCGGTGATTTTCGACGTGCCTAAGCAGGAAGAGGCGGAGAATAAATTAAGTATGGCGATGGATGTGATTGTGTAGTAGTGTGCCGATAAAAGATTGAGGATTGCACAGAAGAAGAACAAGGTGATACTGCTGACGGGCAAGTAGATCCCCAAAGTAATTGACACGAACGAGAACGGGCACCTTCTGACTACGAAGTAAGAACCTTGGTGTGCAGGTAGATAACTGCAGAAGGTTCGGAGCTCATTTGGAGAAAGTGTGCGGTAAGGCTGATGCCCTTGTGGGAGCATTGAGGTCGCTGCTGCCTAATGTGAACGATCCCACCGGTTCTGCGAGGAAGCTCTATTATAGAGTCTGGGAATCGCTGGTGCTCTATGCGGCGCCTGTATGAGCGAAGGCGATAAAAAGGAAAAGAATAGGAATGCTCTTAAGAGGGCGTAAAGGGTCGCACTGGTAAGATCATCTACGGCGTACCACACAGTGTCCCATGCAGCATTATGTGTGCTTACGGGCACCTTGCCCCTTTACTATACGGTCGAGCTCCTGGCCGAGAAATATCGAAATATTTATGCAAGGATCAAGGCAGTGGAGGAGCGTATGGAGGATAAATGGAAGGAAGAGTGATGTGACTGTTGCAACGATAACTGGATGAGGAGGCATAAGAGGTACATCGACCACTTTACGATGCGGATCCTGACTGGACACGGTATTTTTAACTTATATCGAAGGATGCTCCGCAGGGAGGATTTGCTTATGCGAGTCTATGGGGCTTGGCAAACCCATGTTCGCGAAGCCACGGAGGACCGTCAGGACAAGCGACTCGCTTACGTGAGTCCTATCCAGAGCTGTCGAGCACAGTTAGCAGGTCGCCGGCCGGCAGTGATGTGGCCGTACATCCACACGATAGTCCCACCAATGACTAAGAATGGTACCACGGGGGTCGAGTAAAAGTTCGGTGGGAGTAGCGATCCCTCAGCTCGGCCGAATTGGCCGTCGGCGGGTGAGCAGCGTCCCACCTGCTCCGGAACCGTTCTGGAGAGACGATAAGGCTTAGAAAGCGTCCCGTTCAAACTGAGACGAGTGACAGCCCCTATAGGCCTAATATACAGGTAGTAAGGTACTGGGTACGTTGTTGGGCGTAACCCCAACCCCTATGGCCCTAGGGATGCCCGGGTTTAGTATGGAAAACAAACACCGAGGAATGAACACGTAATCAAAAAGACACTACATGTATCGAAGGATGATCAGGAAAGAAATACACGCTCGCTGCTGGGACTGCAATGGTGATGGTGACGACGCTGAACATGCGTTGTTCCACTGCCCCAGATGGATAAGGGAAAGGACCGAGTTGGAAAATCACATCGATACATCACGGATAATAGACAACTTGATCGGGCTAATGATGAAAAAAGAAGACAACTGGACTAAGTTTCAAGCCTTGTGCAATAAAATCATGAAATCTAGGCTCATACAAGAAAAGACTTAGGGGAGAAGAAGAAGGCGTTAGAAGGAGTTGGTAGAAGTGCAGTACTAATATAAGGCCAACTCTGAAATAATGCCGTGAGGCGTCCGGATCACTGTTCTATCACTAGATATGCGTAACAGCATTTTCCCCTCCTCGCGAAAAAACAGGTGTACGGTAGTGATCTCAGGTAAAGAGCTGTGCAGGCGGTGTGGTGATAAGTATCAGACCATTAATCAGTGTACCAAGAAGCCTAGGTGCGCTATTTGCGCCAAAGAAAATACAAGTAACCTCAAGTAAATGTCACCGAATCCCTGGCATACCTGACCGTGAAAGATAGAAGGAGAAACGACATAGTACGTACAAGATAAAGGTACTAATAATTAATTTGAACAGGTGTAGACTTACACAAGAATTAATGTACCAGTATTCCTGCGAAGCCAGAGTTAACATAGTGTTCATCACGGAGCCATATCGGTACAACGATGATAAAGGCGATGTGTCGCTATGGGTGGTTCTTTTCAAGGAAAAACAAGCTGACGAGACTACATTGGTCGCTAAAGATAGTCAGTCGTTAATCGTGAGTCGACAGCTGATAGTTGATAGTTAGCAGCGATAGTTGACCAGAGTTCTCCGACATATCTTGAGCGATCATCATTCGAATTTGTATTGCGTATTGTAACGCATCGTCTAGAAATGGAACTTGTGACCGTGAAGCGCGAACCGCTAATTGTAACCGCGAGCTCTACGCAGTGTACATCGAGAGTATTTGTTAATAAATATTTTATTAACTATACTCGAGTGTTTCTTCAGCACCTATCACGACCTATCCATCTCAGAGTATTAAACGAGTTAAATCGGTGACCTAGCAGTCATACTTGACGTGGCTAAGCAGGAAGATTAGGGATTGCTCGTGAGAAGACGGGGGTGATATCCTTGACGGGCAAACGGATCCCCAAGGTAATCGAGATGAACGTCAAGATTTCAAGTTTTGTGCAGAAAAATCATACTAGCAAGAATGACATGGAGAAATTTTAAGAGAGGAGGAGAATAAGAGGAGCAAGAAGAAGAAATGGAACGCAAATATGAGGGAGCGGTGCATAATTAAGTCCAACCCTGAAGTAATGCTGTAAGACGGTTCCTGGGATGATGCTCGCATAGAAGAGGGGCGAGAGAGGAGGAGTTTTCAGTGGGTATAGCAGCGCTATCGGCCAAGATCCACATAGTCCAGTCTGAGCATACGTAACAGGATTTTCCCTTCCTTACGCAAAAATAAAGGTTTAGTAACATTAATTTCTCATTCATTTGATAGGTACTGTTATATGACAAATAGATTCGTAATATATCATACCTTGATACCTTGATAGGATCTGAAATGGATAATCCTCTGGATAGATGTTCAGAAAGAGCAATTTCAAAATCGACGAGTTTTGCCGAAAGAAGTTGATTCAGGCTTAAGTCAAAATTGTACTGTCTGCTGTACATATCTACAATAAAATGCTTGTGCCGCTTGCCTCTTCCACTCCATTTACTATATAACTCATTATTTCAACATACGTTCCGGTTGATGATTCTTGTACGTTATGACTGCCTGTTGATTGATATTACATTGATGATTATGATTAAGTAAGTACTGAGTTGTATGGACTGTATTCCATTAGTGACGCAAAATCTGGTAATACTTGATTCGCATGACGTATTGAAATTGTTTCGGGTGTGTTACGTTTTAAACAATATATATACAAAAGCTTTGAATTACCTCAACGTTTGGATACTAGATTGCGTTTGTGGAGAAGCGATTGTGGCGATACTTGCATCGACAGGAGACATCTAAAAAGGTAACGGTTTACTTGTCGCATCATTCGATGATCTTCTTAATTGAATATATACTTGCACCAGTTGCGTCACTTCCTGCATGCTATATGTGGGTGTTCTGTGTACTTTTATTATTTATAAACATAAATCAAATTATTAAATTAACTCTACAAAGATGTAGCATATATAAAATGCGTAATATTCTACGCAAACGTTAAATATTGTACATACCTGTTTACGTACACAAGCGGGTTCAAAATCAGCGAATCTTTCCCAAACTATTTGTCCGTCCTCCTCCTTGGAAAATCTAATTTGCATATCATCCTTTGCCACCTTCTCGTATAATAAAATCATTTTCGTACCACCAGCCACCGACATATTAGTTGCGTTTAACATCTTGCGTTGGGAAGTAATTTTGAAGAAGGCGAGGCGTAGGACCCTCTCTTATAAATTAACGAGAGTCCTTGCGAACTACCCGAAGGATCGGGTCATAATTCTCGACAATCCGAGTGGTCTGATTGCGAAAAAAATTTTCGCTGGTGTTCCAAAGGGCTCAGTGGTGGCCCGCTACTGGGGAATTTAATTTACGGTCTGTTGATCAGATTTGATAATCATGTGAATTTGAGAGCTATTGCATTTGCGGACGACGATAGCGTCAATAACACCTAGTCATGCGATAGCGATGAGAAAAGAGAATAGCCGGACTCCCATCCATAAGATATGTGAATAATAATGAAGAGATAAAAACCCCAGTCCTTTAGTCAGTAAGTCAGTTTGTATTCTGAAGTTAATAAAGCATACGAATGGGTTATTGCTCATTCGCCTTTTTATAACACCTCGTCATTTATTACGTGACACTATCATGGATCATGGTGGGTCTGAAGAAAAAGGAAAGTATGGAGGGCATTTTGAATCTCCATATGAAGGCGATCTTAAATTGGTACGAAAACTCGGGCCTTCAAATAGGATGGTGGGCCTCAGAAGGGATAAAATAGAAATTATACTATTGACGTGAATAAGAATATCGAGAAATTTTAATATTACGTTGATAGGGAAGGTGCTTAACACACGCGAAAGGGTTAAATACCTAGGCGTGGTGTTGGACTCCGGCAGAAAGTTTGGTGATTACATTGAGCTAGTTTGTATTAGAGCAGATGCGATTGTAGGCGCTATCAGAGGGCTTCTGCCGAATGTGAACGGCCCCTCTGACGCCTGTAGAAAGTTGTATTACCAGGTATGTGAATCGGTCGTCCTATATGCCTCCCCGGTGTGGATGCGCTTAGTAAGGCCAAGACAGTGAGCAAACTCTGTAGGGCTCAGAGAAGTGCCGTGATAAGTATCTCTACGGCTTACAGGACAGTTTCGCATACAGCGCTGTGCGTGTTGACGGGGACTATGCCTATTCATAACAGGGCGCGGTGGCGTGGGAGAATTTACGAGGTCAGGAAGAAATTGGCTCGACCAGACCTCGGTGATACGGAGGTGTTCCTGGATCAGCTCCATCAGTATGAAGTGATGGAAGAGTGGAGAAGGGAATGGGCTAGATACAACGCAAACAATTAGACGAGGAGGTTGATTGAGGATGCAACCACTTTCTGGAAGAGGAAGAGAAAAATTGACCATTATACCATGCAGCTGTTGACTGGGCATGATATCTTCAACAAGTTCAGGGTTAGGATCAACAAGGAAACTGTCGATAAATGTTGAGATTGCGATGCATGCTTGGGTGATGCTGAACATATCTTACTGAGGTATCCAAGATGAGCAGTTCAGCGCACCACCAGAGTTGACGCGTTGATTGGGATTTCGTTGAAATAATGCTTATTTAGCGGTGTCGGCGAAACTCTCCGTTCGAAATAGGCTTGGAGTCCCACATTACCTGGTGACGCGGGTCGCTGGGTATGCGTAATGCATGTTTCCTTCCTCGCGCAAGAAAAGAAAAAAAGAAGGGTGGGTTGGATGTTAACCTTTATCAAGAGCTCGAAGCAAATACTTTACATAACAATATAAATATCATTTATTTATTTAGTTATGTTGTTATTTCTATACTCAGAAGTAGGATCACAATAGCTATTATTTTATTCTTTGGATAAATCTATCACATCGTTCTGAGCCGAAAAACCTTTATTGCGCATTCTTACATGGACTAGGGATAAAAACAAAAGAACATCTTAAATCTATCGATTATATCTAAAACAATCTTCTAGTTACTATTTCTTGTAACTAACGCATCTGCATATGGATGGCGAGCACGAACTCACGTTGTCATTTTCAACAAGTTATCCATTATTTTGTATATGTATCATCAGTTGTATAATAAACTCTAATATTTAATAAAATGAGACATTGTACTGAAAATATTGGCAAGGAGCTCTAAACTTACCATATTACTCATCTGGAACTTGGAGTTTTCCATCGTTAATGTCTTCAATAAGATCTCATGGTGGTCTACCTTCAACTGTATATCCAACTGATTGATATGTACCTAATATTTCTTTAAATACTACTAAGGTACTTGAACATAGACTTTGGTCGAGCAATGGAAACAATATCTTTAAATGATAGATTTCCATTATGTTTCATGTTTTCTTGACGCTTGCGATCTCTAGTTGGTTCCTTCAATTGTTTAAAATAAAAATATTATATCAAAAATTGGTTGTATATTCTTATGTATTTAACAATGCAATATTAAAAAATTAATTTTGTAATATTAATCAACTCATATCTTTCATATAAAATGAATAAAAAGATTATGTCGAATGAAGTTTATTCCAAACCTGCATATATATAAACAGAGGTCTTGCACATGACTGTTGAGTAGGTTTGGTTAAAGCTAAAAAAACTTAATATCAAAGACTGTATTATGAACGCAATACAATCAATTTGAAATACAATTTTGAATCGGATCATAACATCACGTGTAATATGACTGTCACGGGTACTCCTGATACTCTATGACCGTGTGATTATATATCTGCAACTATGTGATTTAATAACCTTGTTCCGATTTATTTGTTATATAACCAAAAGTTATTAAAAACTTCCTTCATCATCTATTTTAATTTTTGACATAATTAAAAAAATATGTGGTAGATAATAATATTAGAGAAACGTAAGTAAATGTAATCAGCGAGCTGCGCAAAAGAGCTGCGATTTAGTCATAAAAGACCATGAAAGGGATTACGTATGTAGCGGCACTCGATAGCAAATCTTCAACAATTTCTGTCCCATGGCTTGCTGGATAAAGATCCTATTCTTTGGACGAGATGATTGCCGGATGTCGAAATATTTTCATAGTATACTTGGAATTAGCTTAAGGACCTGCTATAAATCTTAAGATTTCTCTAGCTAAGGTTCTTCAAACGAACAAATAGTCTTTATCTAAGTATTCTCTAAATTTATTATCTACTACGGAAAGATACGAGAAACCTGGTTTTTCTCACGTATGACGCTTCCCGGTGGAAACTTTCTCTTAAGGGCGATTAGCATCCTTCCTTAACCATCAATCTAAAGATTAACCAATAAAACCGATTAAATTAAAGCAACGTCCATTTCCATCACTTTCCTAACGACGACTTTCTTCCATGAATCCGATGGTCTCGTATTTCGCGATCCGCGTCCCGTTGGCCGCAAACAGTTTGTACTCGCTTCTCTTTATTTGCATCATCTTTCAGGCTATTGCATCAAACTTTTTAATGGTCCGTAGCTCTCTTAATAAATTGTAGACGCGGGTCCGTGTATTTTGTTGTGCGGATATACGCATGTACTGGCACCGGAAGATCTTCGAGTACCTGTCCATGACGAATATGCGGCGGGATGCTAGGCCGTCGACGCTTATCGCGTTTATGGACGGCTGGTTCAGTTTCCCAGATTCCAGGTGCATCGAGAGGCTAGATGGTGGGGAGGGAGTTGGGACGAAACTGCGAGTATGGTCGAAATCTTCGGGAAAACTGGAGAATTGGACAAGGAAGTTAATCCGAGTGAAGTGCTAGTGCCTGTGAGGGAAAGCGGGTATAATAACTAGCGGAATTCAGTCTGGAAAAGACAAACAAAACATGATCACATGTGAGGTTATGGCGGTGAGGAAGTCATGTTGGGATGCGCGTCGAAAGCGCGTCACGCGGGCAACTTCAAAGTGGTAATGACTGGTGATAGTGACAAGTGCGGGCATACTTGGCCATTTTGCGCACCTAATGGGAATGAAAGGACACAATTGTAGAAGAGGATTAAGGGGCGGATGAAACCACGAGAGGAGGCGAAGCGGAGTTGGCTGCTGAGCCTACTCACGTTAGCACCAGACGTATGAAGAGGGCAGTCCCTCTCAAGGAAGGATTTTTCCGCTCCGCAATAAGCAAACCTACGGACCGTCGGAAACGTCGGAGGAAGAAAAGACCCCTGCCGTCGAAGCGTCTCACGCGAAGGAAAGGTAGGCCGGCAGATCTGCCGAGCTCACCACGGAACTGGTCGAAGAGATAAGGTCATTTGCTACGGCGGATATAAGAGCGAAACTGATCCGCCGAACTTCGGAGGTGACCAAGGTTGCCGAGACATCACGCAACATTAAGGGCACACACGTGAAGATGCTGAGAGAAGTGGCGGCGTCTATCGCCGCTGGCATAGCAGAGATGGCGAGAAGAATAGACCCCGTCCTTGGCGTCTTTGCGATAATAGAGAGACGCATAGCGGCACTAGAGGCGAAGAAGGCGGCACCCTACCGAACCGCGGGAGCAAGGGTGACCAGGATAGACATTTCGGCTATAAAGGAGGAAATTAGGAATGCCCTGGCGAATGAGGCTGGCTGCATGGCGGAGGACATCCAACTGGGAGAGAACCGCTTCGCTCGAAACGGTCTTGGATCCGTGTGGATACGAGGCCCGGCCGGGGCAGTGAGGAAACCGGTGCATAATAGCAAGGTCTCCATAAGATGGTTGATAGCAAAGGTCAAAACCTTCACAGATGCTACAGATGCGGTGGTTCGGGATACCAAGACAGAGGATGCACGGCCGCGAACCCGAAATGCCTGCTTTGAGAGGCGTTCGAGGCATCATCGGTATACAGGATGGGGGACCGGCTTCCCCCCCCCCCCCCCCCCCCC